>JAJEKB010010655.1:150-10361 GCA_022393335.1 Macrotrachela quadricornifera | reverse complement strand
TCTTTTCCTATTTTTTTTTTGGTAAAAGTGATCTTATACAATGTCATTCTCAACCATGCTAATTGGAATAGCAAGACGAGATTTTTTTTACATAAGATAATCAATCAGAGTAAAAACTTCCACATCTTACCTACTACAGTTGGATCGCATGACAAAAAACTCAAGACATATATATATATACACAACTCAGGCAAATGTCTTTCTTATTATCCATTGACATAGCTAACTTTGAAATGAGGAAATAGTGACGAGAGGAAACGGAAAATCCTCACCAATTACAGTGTTCGAATCCATCTGATGATGATGATAATAATGATGATTGTACAGAGACGTTCCACACCCAAATGAGCTATTCCATATAGATTAACATCCAAAGAAAAATGTTGTCAATGTGAAAAAAAGAAAAAAGAAAGAACATAACTTCATATCTATTTTCATTTTGTATAGAATTATAAAATAGGTAAAATAATGTATGTAATTCATAATGGTTCATGCATTTATCTGTCTATCTTTATCTTCTTTTATTTTTCTATCTGTTATGTTTAGTCGTGTGAAATTAAATTTTTTTCACATTTATATGCTTTTATTCTTTTTTTATCGAAAAAACATTTATATGACGAAAGCATTCGTGTGTGTTAACATCAGAGTTCATCAAGAAATGCTTGCTTAGACGGATATTGTGGAAATAATTTCTTTTTCTTCTTTTTGTTTAATAATTAAAAACAAAGCAAAAAAAAAAGATTTTGGATTGTTTTATTATGATTGAAATAATAAATAGTAATGTCAGTAAATATATTCATTAATTGAATTATTATTATTTTTTTTTGGAGAAAACGATTATATTTTTTATCTTGTGGTACAAGCACCAGAAGAAAAATAAAGTAATAAAGAAAAGAGGGGAAAAAAAAGAAAACAGAAGGAGGAAAAAATAATCATCATGACATCAATAACAACATATTTGATTATGAGTAAGAACAAATTGAAAGGTTATGACTATTAAATTAAACAAATATATTAATCATATTTTCTTACATGCTATTATAGAGAAATAAATCTAAGAAAAAATCAATTTTTTTTTTCTAGAAAATCTATGATGAGGTCAATTGTTGTCTCTTTCTTAAAGATGTTTATAAACGTATTCATATTAGGATAAATATAAATCTATATAATAAAAGAAAAATTTTGTGCTAGACATATATTTTGTTATGTCATAGATGTGTGAAAAAAAAACAAGCTTTTTTTTTCTATTTCATAAGAGACAAAATTAATAATTTGTAGAAAGTTCTTCTTTTTTCTTTATTCTAAAAATAAAAATAAAAGAAAAGTATATTTGCATATATTTATTTATTCTTAATTTAGAATTATTTTAGTTTTTGGAATAAAATAAATTTTAAATTGAAAAGAATTCTTTTTTTTTTTATTCTTTTAAATCTATATTGAATATAATTATTGATTTTCTTTTAGTAAGAATATTATTGGTAATTCTACTAAAAGATAAAGAATTTTTTATTTAAATTAATGAAGATTTAATTTAAATAATAGAATTTTATAAGAGTTAATACAAAATATTTATTTATCTTTTATTGAACCAATAAGATTTTAGTTATAAATTTTGTCTATTTATTGTATTCGTTCTATCGGAAAGAGAATCTAATATTTTAATAGAATATTTGCAGCAAGCTATGATTGATTTGCAAATAAATAGAATTTATATAGATTTATAATAGTAAATCATAGTTGTGACATATTTTTCTTCTCTAGAGTATTCCATTGTATTCTTAGAACATCAAAATTTTTTCTTTAATTATTTGATAATTAATAGGTAGAAAACGATGTAACATAGAAATTTTTTACATTTGTATTAGGAGTGCATTTTTTAAATCATTAGATCAATGTCGGTTATCTTAATTTGATGTTTGTATTCTATTTTATTTGATTGTAATAGTATTGATTAAATGCCGAAAGTATTCCTTTAATAATCATTTGACGTCAATAATTAATATTCTATCACACCTTTTTAATTTTTTTTATTTATAGTTGTTACAGATAAAATTAGAATTCAAAAACGTTTTTAACATGTTTTTTTTTAGAACAATTTCACTTTTTTTTCTAAGACAATTTGAAATACTTCTAAAAATGTATTTTTAACTTTATAATTTAATTTTTTTTTCTATAGATAAATTTCATGATATGTTTTCTGTAAAAACAATTATTGTAAAAAAAGTCTGGAAGGTTTAAGAGATCCGATTAATATGTACGCACAAAGTGCTATCAATGTATTTGGTATATTCGATCTTATGTTTGACTGCTTAAAAATCAGCTGAAATATAAAAAATGCACTCTTCATCTAGGTACTTTCAGTTAATATCTTTTTTATCAAAAATAGATAAATGAGAATAATAATCCAACAGTTAGTATATTGTACATTATTTTAATTCAAATGTCTATATTCTAAGAGCAAAACATAGCATCTCAACAATGTTCTTGTAGTATACATGCTTATTCCATCAAACAAAAACTCACTCAAATACATTATTAGTAGTAGATAGAAAGCTTTAGTCAAATTTTTGAAAATTTTTGTAAAATACATGAACACTTGTGAACATCTACTATTTCCTCGATGTCTAAGTGCTCAGATATAAGCGTTATCTCTCCATATATTGTGTCCTATAAAAAGATCGATATTTTTAAAGTGCTTAAATTCAAAAACACATAGTTTTTCTAGCATTTTAGCATAAAAAAAAACAGGAAATAGCAGATGTTCGTAAATAAACTTTGACTTTTATCATTTGAATTAACTTTTGAACTCGTTCACCAAGGTAGATGTATGCAGATGTTCGTGTATCTTACAGGTACTTAATATTTGAAATTTAGTTACTAATTAATGACAGTTAATCATCATTTTCAAGAGGATTTTAACCAATTTCAGGTTCTTTTACTTCAATACGCCAATACAGATCATTTGACCTTCAGCTTTACATATTGCCCCATGGAATTTCTTATCTATTTTTCATAAAAAAATGTAGGTTTTATCTGATGCAATATAGATTCCCCATGCTTCATAGATACGATTCAAGAATAAGACTTTTTATACTCTTATTTTTGACCTTTTTCTTCAATAGAAAGTGTTGTTTCTATTTTTCTTATTATTGTTTTCATCTAAAAACTTTTCTATTTTCAAATAACGGAAAATAACAATAATTTTGTGAAGGATTTTATTCATTGTTTCAAAGTTCGAACGCGCCCCCATCATAATCGGGTTCACTTCAGATTAATTTTCAAGAAAATCTATTAAAATTTTCATTTCGTGAACAACAATGAATATATAAAAAATTCTGATGGTTTATGTTGATCTTTAGAAATTATAGGATTTATCAAAGTATGAAAGTATCTCTTGTGAACCATAGTATTTTAGGACATTTAAGCACATATATGAAAAGTTCATGAATGAGAACTACATAGCAATAATATAACCGTTACTTCTTAATATTTTAGACATGATGTTAAAATCTGTTAAAAGAAAGGATGGGTCGATTCTCAATGAATTCACTATGATATTCGCTGAAGCTCAACAAGATGATAATATTCTAGATTACATACTATAACCGATCTTGGTTTTCCTAATTTTTTAAGAATTTGTCTTGTTTCTTTTAACTTTGACAAAGAAGGTCATACCAGACAATTTCAACCTTGAAATATCGTGATACCGGAGAGATTTTACATGGAAGAAATGCTCTATAATGAAAGATCAATATTTTATTTTATTGAACACGAATTCGATCAAAACTACTGCCAATTATTGCAGTTTTCTTCGAATCATTTCAATAAAAGTTACTGTTTGTTTATTGTGTTTTTGCAAAACGTATACATTGAAAAATAGAAATACCAAATTTCATGATACGTGAATGAATATCTACAGAGAAAAATTCATAATCCAGAAACACGTGCAATAATTATGTCGCTAACACATGAATTAGTCTGTATAGGATCCTATGCAAATGATATCTATATGATGTGAGATAGATAGATTATATTTTAATCAAACTTAGAACAAATTTTTCATAAATACTTATACTGCCATTACAATCGTGTACAATTTTACTATTGAAGACATACGAAATAAATATTATCAGCATCCATTTGTGGATTGCAAAGCCAATGATTTTTTATTCATCGAATTCTTCTAATATTTGCGTTTGTTAATAAGAAGTAAATAAATAGAAATCATGTAAAACATTGTTTGATGATGATTTAAACAATATTATTCTTTATCGATTGAATTATTGTTCTTTTTGAAAGCATATAACTACACGCAGAAATTGGAATAAGAAGAAATATTTTATTCATACGTAAAATAAATCAAATTGTACTTTTTAGATAAGTTTTCAAAAATTTTAATACGAGATCACTGAAATTGCTTTGAGTTCAACGCGTACTCCAGCAAAAATATAATGAAATTTTTCATTTTTCGAACTTATTAACATTATAGCTTTTAGTAGTACTTGTTTCTTATACCCAATATTTAGTTTTAGAATTTTTTTAAAATTTTTTTTTTCTATCCACTCTTTATTTTCATGCACTGTGTGCACCGATGTGTCAGCAAAACGAGAATAAAGAGTAAAAAAAAGAAATCAAAATTGTTGTTGATCGTTTCTTTTTTTTTTACGATGACATACGTTTTTAAATAATTCGTGCTGTTTCATCCATTAACATACTTGAAAATGCATCCAATTCGAAGCATCAAAGAAAAAATAGGCTCTGCTGTCGAAGACATTGCAGTAACAGCACCTCAAATTGTAAAAGATACTGTTGTAGCTGTTGGTGACAAAATCAAAGATGCCAATGATAATATTCTTGAACCAGCAGAACAACGATTAGCTGATGAACATGGTTATACACATGGAGGTAAACGAGAAAAACTTGTCAAACATATGATGGGTGTAGGTAAATATGAAACTGGTGCACATTTTGTTGGTAAATACGTCGTAGATCCAATGCGAAAACATGACGACAAGGATGACCCATCAGCATCATCAACAACTTAGACTATAATTATCTATACTTGCTATTCTCATTCATGATAAAATGAAAATTAAACTATAAATTTAATCTTTTGTTTTTTTTTCAATTAAAATCGATAAATTAATATGAATGTACATTCTTTTTTATTTTTATACAAGCTTTATATATTGTAACATATATACTCTTTTTAAAAATTGAGCTGTACAATACTACTGTGATATAACTTATTGACTAAAGTTTTTTTTTTGTTAATAAATCTTCGATAACAAATTGTAATATATTATCATATAAAATAGTAACTCTAATAATTCTGAATATTACATGTACATTCAACTTTGAGTCATCATACTCGATCAGATTTTATTCTGTATGACATAAG
The DNA here is from genome assembly GCA_022393335.1 of Macrotrachela quadricornifera. Taxonomy (NCBI): domain Eukaryota; kingdom Metazoa; phylum Rotifera; class Eurotatoria; order Philodinida; family Philodinidae; genus Macrotrachela; species Macrotrachela quadricornifera. The sequence goes on along the minus strand of JAJEKB010010655.1, from coordinate 4,960 downwards.
TGTTTTTCTTGTTCCTTTCCAATGATGTTCCATGTACAATTTCTTGTCTCAATAGAAGTATAATTAAGAATTTATAATTTCTATATTTTTGGAATCATTCCTATAATGTCCTATTTTTCTCTAAATTTTCCTATATTTTTCGAAAAAAGAAACATTTCTTTTAGAAAAATCATATTTTCCTGAAAAAGGTAACGTTAAACTATCTTCAAGAATTCGATTAATGAATGTAAAATTTGTGTGAATGATAGCGCCATGTGTATATGCACAACCTGCCTCTTTCTTTGCATTTGTTGTTTGAATGATTCATCTCTTGCATATGTAATCGTCTATTTCTTTTTCGTTTTTGCCTGGTAAGAAATTTCTTATTAAAACAGCATTTTCTCGGGAAATGTATGTGAAATATAATTACATGAAATATCAACAATTATAATTAAATTTTAAATAGTATTGTTTAAGATAGCTTTTAACTACAGATGATCCAGGGCTGCCAACTGTGTCCCATTTTGAGATACAATACATTATTTCGGGATTTTGTACCCCACAGTGTTCCGTATCCCATATGAGGCTCTGAGTCGATACTACGATGTACTATGGTCTCGGACTGGAAGTATTTGAAAATATAGGACTTCGTATAGAATCCAGTTTTTGTAAAAAAGAAAGATTCCCTTTGAAAAGTGATGAAAGTACAGGATTTTTCATTTTTCGATATTAGTGAAATTTTTGATTAAAATAACTGTCACTTGAGCTTCTGTTCTCTTAAAATTGTAGCTAGAATAATGTGCAGTTTATAGACGCTAAAACAGTGTGATTATTGTACTGATTCATACATAAAAGTTACTCTTCCAAACATACTATAAAATGCCTCTTATCAGACGTCAATAAAACAGAAGAGAAATGTTGATGACTCTCAATAAAAAAGATAAAAATTAAGTTGTACTGCTCTCGAAATTATATCTAAACTGCATCGATAACGCACAAGTATCCGGGGACTATAAACGTCTTCAAAGTGAATTTACCAGAGTAATCATTTAGAATTTATTGACTATTATGTTGATTATATTGTATTCCCTTCATATTTAGAGTTTCTATATTCTGTAGCTCTTTTAAAATATTTGTCGTTTGACTTTTTTCACATCGAAAAGGATATGAAATACAGGACGAATCTGACTCCCGTAAATCGATCTTCCAATAAAACTAAGTTACGTTCTATGATAGATTTCTGTCGTTTTTATAGAGGCTTTTACAGTGAAATGTGTTTCCAAAGGACTGGCTAGTGAACCACTCTGCCTGCTGATTTGAGGCTGCTGAATTACAAATAAGATTGAACTGTAAGATCAAGTATAATGAATGTTTTTTTACGTTTTTTCAGAATGAGCTTGAATTAATCCATTGTGCCCGACATTCCGTAAAGTATAGTGATATTAAAAAACCTTGTGTTCGCTGATCCAATATTTAACATAACTTAACCCTTTACGACTAGATATTTGCAAAACACCGTACCCCCTACGGGAAAATATCACCTTTAGGGCACATTCGGCCGTAAAGGGTTAATATAAAATTTTCTATTTTTGTTTGTTGGTTAAATTGTTTTTAAAATTATAAATTACCTGTAAAAGTGCTTTTCTTTGTAAAAAGATGAACAATAAAGTGATTCTATCAGAATCTCAAATAGAATATTATTTTTTATAAAGAAGGTGTCTTTCTATAAGGTTTTCCAATAAAAACCTTCCATTTCAGAAAGTGAACTATGTACCTTTGCGATGTACCCCATCATAAAAAGATCGTGCCCTAATTGTACCTCATTCCAGTTCTGGTAAACCCCATTTCAAAATTAACAGTTGGCAGCCCTGAGATGATCAGTTCTATTTTTCGAATTATATTGTATCTCTTATAGGAAATTCAATTATTTATGTGCTACACAAAACTTAGAATTGTGCCAAAACTCCTATTATAAAGTTTTTGTTCAAAACCACATTTAATTGATATACTTTATTTTAAGTAATAATGCTTTGAGATTCAACATTTTATCAAAGTTGGTTAAGTCGAGCAGATGCCAATGGAATTAAATTGAATAAATGCTTACAATACGGAAAGCTAACAAAAACATTTCAATGTCTTCTTTGCGGTTCCAATAGAGGATGGGGAGCAATTTAACAACACTGTTGTTTTATTAATTTTATCGGTCTAATACTATGTTTTTACTAAAGTTACCTGATAAGGTATTGGAGAAAGAGTGCACCTTTCAGTTCTATCACTGCCTTAACTAAAGTTTCTACCAAAAAGACTCGAAACTAATTCAAAATGGATATCCTATAAATGTCCTATATAGGAATAGGTGATCCTATAAAAATAAAGCTTTAAAATCTTATATAATCCTATATTTTTATAAAGTGTCGCTACGAGGCCAGGTGAAAGATATTTTCAACTAGGCATCTATTCTTCTTTGACCTATTTTATAGCTCTTGAGAATATTTAATTCATGATAAATATTATTTCAACTTCTTATGTGGTGAGGTTTATAACACGTATATTAGCTTTGTTCTTGATTGCTCTGCATCTTTCGAATTTTGTCTAGATGATACATTTTGTGTATCTTGATATCTGTAATCCATCAAGTTTTCGTGAAACTTCCGAACCGTCTAAATCACTGGTAGACCAATTTATCAATGTCTATTATATAGGAAACCTTAAAGATTCCAGCTCTTTGTAGGTAGAGAATACTACCTTTGAAAAAAAATTCATTTTTTTTCGAAATGATTGGTTTTGTTAGCCAGATATTTCGAAGACTAAATGATGGAACGAAGTATTCCTTTCATTAATTGATAGTTCATGAAATTTACTAGAACAATTGAAAAATGAGAGATAAATAGTTAATATATTTATTATATAGGTTTGGTTAAAGGATGGAAATTGACATTAGTTATTTTGTCGGTATCTCCATTATTACTTATTTGCATTGTTTTCTTCTCCAAAGTATGCCATTTGTATTCAAAAGAAAATAGACTATTGTAATATCATTTTTTTAAAGCTTGTTTCCAGTTTAACAGCAGTGGAATTAAAAGCATACGGTAAAGCAGGAGCAATAGCTGAAGAAGTATTTAGTTCGATTCGTATTGTTCTCTCATATGGTGGACAAGAACGAGAAGAGAAAAGGTTTGATTAAAACAATAGCTATTTGTATTGTTTTGTGCAACAATATACCTGTTTTATATAGATATAAAACCTATCTTGATGAATCTAAACGAAGTGGTATTAAAAGAGGTATAATTCATGGCTTTATAATGGGTTTCATGTTGCTTCTCATCCATAGTGCATATGCATTAGGTAATTAGTTTATGCTTCTGATTAATTTATTCTAGATATAATATCTGTTTTTTGTTACAATAGGTTTTTGGTATGGAGCAAAACTAATTCGAGATGAAGGATATAATATTGGTAATGTCGATATTGTAAGTTACAAATATTCAAATAATGAGATAAATCATTTCTATTATTAGAAAAGTTTATAAGATATTGATTAAAACATGAGGATTATTTCATATTGTTGCTATAAAAAAAATTAATGTTTAGATGATTCTTTATAAAATATCATTTATTCTATTATTGATATTAATCTTTTCAACAGTACTTATTATTTTCAGATATTCCTTTCCATCATTAGCGCTGTTAATGATTTGGGTCAAGCTAGTCCACATTTTCAAACTTTAGCACAAGCACGAGCTGCTGCTTACACCATATGGCAAATTATTGATACAGTAAGCAAAGGACAGACAACACACACTTAGCTCTTGTAAATTCTCCTCAAGTCTCTTAAAGCAAAGATGGAATCGGTTTGTATTTCCAACAACCAGTACTAGTGTCGATCTGATGTACTCAGATCAGGTTGAATCAGGTGTTCTACCGATAAGTGTATGCTAACATCAAAACTTTTAAGTTTTATGTTCGTTTTAGTGTTCAGGTTTTTTTGATTTTTCACTCGTGAATTTAAGTACTGATTAAGGTAGTAAAGTAGTCTAAATCGTTTAGCAAACTAGATGTAAGAGCTCTAGGTAACAGAGATTATCCTTATTCTGTACTAACAACCTAATTGTCACTGCTTGGAATGGAAAAAAAATCTGCAATCATTGAATGAAACTCTCAATTTGATTTTTATTTTATCAAATAAAGGTTATTTAGTAGAAATAGTAATATCTAATAAAAACTTGATAAAATATGATTGGGATTGAAGAATTCATTTCTATGAATAGTTTCTTAAAATTTTTCAATTAATTTTTCTTGATTTATGATCATTAGTTGTGGATGACTCTAATCAGATGTTATTAACACATAATTTTCGCAAAACAGGAGAATATTGCGAAACCATTTATAGAAGCGAATGTTTTTTCTAATTACATTTAATCAAACTGACAGCTTCATTTAATGATTAATAGATATCACTTCTTTTCCCAAGTGCTGCTAAATTAGTGATTAAATCAGTATAACGGTAATCTCTTAGGAGTACATCCTATTCTGCGATATTAAACATTGTGAAATCAATTCCATTTAATTCTGAGAACTCGATCACCACTGATCATGGTAGCCTAAATTGACATTGATCTAGTTCTCTCTATTCTCAAAATCTTGAGATTGCGTCGAAATCGAATTATACGGAATTTTATTTAATTCCTTTCTGTTCCACAATTCAAACCCCTCTAATAAAGGATAAGTGGCGCTCAGGCAATTTTTTCATCCCTATTATTCTACGCTAAAAACCAAATAAGTTGAATAATATGAATGATCATAGGTCTTTTATTTAATATATTGATAAAGT
>JAJEKB010010653.1:0-12492 GCA_022393335.1 Macrotrachela quadricornifera | reverse complement strand
TTGGAGCATCCATCCCATTGCACCAAAAGCACTCAAAAATCTCACATGTCATTTAGTGAGTATCTGTGTTGGTTTATTGTTTGTAGTATTATATTATCTATGCTATAAATCTCGATGCCCGTCCTTCGGAGATTATGACATCCCTCTTATAATGAGTGTAGTTATAATTAATAGAATTTACGACTACAACTGTAGTTGTAAAAATCTAAACTCATGAGTACTTTCACTTCATTATGAAAGTTTCAAAGATACAGCTTTAATTCAAAACTAGATATGTTCGACTACTAGATTTTTAATACGAGCATTGTTGTTTCAAATTTCGTTCATAATTGCCAACATGCAAGAACGATCTTGAGACATTATCTAACAAAGAATAAGTTGTTGCTTTCAAGTTTGATATATAAATAGAAGAAAATGTAGCTTGCTGACGAATACATCAAAAAACATTTTAAAAAGGACTGTAAAATACTGCTTTTTCAAAGTACGGAATGTTGCAAACATATCTATTCTATCGAATACGTCAATAAGTTAAAAGGGTTATTATTTCAACTTAAATAAATTTATTCAAAGCCTTCAGAAGTTAATGAGGTTGAAAATTATAATCATTTTAACTTTTTTTTTCATTTTATTTTTAAACTATTATCTTTTCGAAAAAATAGTTTCAATTCTTACACGATTCTAAATATAGCATAAAATAGATCAAACATAAATGAATTCATATCAATCCGTTTTGATAATGTATTCAAAAGACTTATTAATCTTATTTTGTCATACATTTTTTCTATGACTGTTCTTATTTATTAATCACATATCATAGATGTTGTATACAATAAAATAAAAAAATATAAATCGTTTGCATGCGAATGAAAATGATCAGAATATTGAATAAAAATATAATAAGTCGAATACATATATGTATATATTATAAAGAGTGTTTAGAGAGCCATTAGAGATAGAAAAAATTTGAATATTTTCACTATGATTCAAATAAACGGGCTAATCTTTTTACCAACAAGAGAGGTATATTCACACTTCAAAGCCATACGGACAAGGTTAGAGAAAGTCTTGGTTAATCTATTCGCCACAATAGGATCCATGTGGATCCCATCGTGACGAATGGGTTAACAAAGGCTTTCTCTAACCTTGTTCATGTGATTTTGAAGTATGAACATTTCTCTATTATAAACAAAAATATCGGCTCGTTTGCTTGAGTAATAGTCGAGATATTTTATTTTTTCTGTTTTTAGTGACTCTCTAGGCACTCTGTATAAATATCATATATTTCTTTTGTCACAGGTTTAATTTTCTTCTTCACACATACCACATTGTATCTTGTATACTAGGGTCAAGTTGAATAAGTTTTGTTTCTACCTCTTGTAATGTTACTGAGGCAAAATTTTCAGTTAACTCATCATCATCAAAATCTCTTGAAAAAAAAATAAAATTATTCCTTTTATGAATACAAGAAACAAAACAGATTTCTCACCCTGTAATACTACTCCTTTGATCATTATCATAATTTTCAGCATCTCGTAATTGATATGCAGCTAGATGTGCATAATGAACAGGTGCTGGTACAGATACAGCTTTTGTACACCGAACATCCGAATGACAAAGATAATAAGTTAAAGATTGTATTTCATCGGACGAAAAACCAATATCATCATATAGAACATGATATAAAATTGGTCGTGATGTTCCTTAATAAAATTAATTTTTTAAACAAAATTATTTTTTTAAAATAAAATCTACCTTGTATAGCAGCATGACTATTTAAATAAAAATCAAAACCATATGGATGAACAATATCAGTATCTATAACAGTGCCTAATAATAAAAATAAAATAAAAATTTTTATTCAAAAAAATTAAATATACCTGGTTGAACATTATTCATACATCCTGTATTTGGATCTTGAACAAAAAATCTTGTATTATGACGTTTTTTAACAATAATAAATGTAATTTTTGGTAATGGATTATTCATATAAAGTGCTATAAATAAATTTTATATAAATTACGCTGTTTTTGTTTTGATAAAATTACCTTTACAAGCATTTTGTAATGCTCGTATTTCATTATCAAGTACTTTTTGAAAATGTCCATCATCAACACCTAATTAAAGAAACTAAATTTAAAAATTTAATTCAATAAATAAATTAATTATTTTTAACCATCACGATAAAAAACAATTTTATTTGGAAAACATTGATTTCTTCGTGCAAATAATTTTAATAAATCTGTTGACATTTGATATAAATCTTTAATAATTTCTAATGAAACTTTTCCTCGTGCAGGATATTGTTCACCAACTCGAGATGCATATTGTGTACCTAAAATAATTATTCTTTTTCTTTTTTTTTAATTTAAAATATTAATTCAATCAACTTGTTGAATCAACTGAACCAATAACAGCTGCTATTGATGGTTTATCTCTTGTACATGTTGTATGTGTTACATCAGCACCAAAAAACATAAATACATCATCTTGTGCTGATGATGATGTTAATGCTCGTGCTAAAGATACCATTCCATTAATACCACCAAGTTTAGCATTAAATTTTTGTACAAGATTTTGTATGTACTAAAAATAAATGTTAAATTCCAAAAGATAATTTTAAAGATTTTTGTCCTCAAAAAAAAACGAATCTATTTTCGTCAGAAATAAGAAGAAAAGTATTCCATCTTTCGGCTATCCTATGGTGTAAGCTGCTGTCTAGACAGCTTTGATAAACACCATATTTTCCCTATAAATGTCTTACTAGTTGTAGTTTTAGACAGAAAGTCAAAACAAGAAACTCATCATTAGCAGACAGAAAAAAATCATGAAAAGCTTGTTTATATTTAACTTCAAAATCAATAGATTTCTCATCTTAAAATTTAAGTTTTTCCATTTAAATGAATTTTTTCTATATATTCGCAAAATAAATTCATACATACCATATCAAGTTTTCTATTTCTAATATTTTTTGCAATTGCAACAAAATCCGTACATCTTAAAAAAAGAAAATAATTTAATATTGAATATAAATTTAGACAAAATTCTTACTGTGTAATAACACCAATTTTTTGATTTGCAAGATATTTTATTGTTTTATATGTATCTTCTCCCACATTATTAAGAATAAATACAACTACTTCACATTTTTTTTCTTTTAATTCTTGTAAACGATCATAGATTTTTTGTGGATTGGATGGATCACTATTCATTATTGGACTTGTTTGAAAATTAATTCCATATTGTCGAATAATCTAATATATACAAAAACAATTTTTTTTAGAAAATAAAAAATAAATCATAGTAATTTACATAAGGAAATTGATCAATAAATTGTTTTGCAGTTGATAATTGATATTCAGTTGGTTTTTGTGATGAAACCATAACACATGCCCATTGATTAATAGTTTTTGTTTGCTGAAAACGATTTCTTAAATTCCATCTTATAAAAACAAAAACTCGAAATTTCAATAAAAATTATTTTTATTTCATACTTTCCAATATTAATTCTTTCTACAATTTGACTCTGTCCATCTTTTCCACTTTTATATTTTATTTCTGGTGGTGCTATAAATCTTGCTGATACACTAGCCATTTGTTGATCATTAACACTCATTCCTATTTCATTAAGATATTTATCTTGATTAAAATTTCTTATTCGAAGTATATCCATTATGGTTTGATATCGTTGATTTGGATTAACAACTGTTTTTCGTGTTACTCGTGCACGTTGATCACTTGTTAATGGTTTTATTGAACGTTGCCATGGTTGAATTGTACAACATTCCATTGGTAAATATTGTAATTGTGTTTTATTGGGTGGTGTATATAGTTCTTAGAATTTAATAGAAAGAAAAATTTATAAAAAAAACTTTTTTTCTATTATCTTACCAACTGTTGGTAAATTAGGATATTTTAATTTAATATTATATTTTTCAAGAAAATAATCATAAACTGATTGTCGTTCTTGTTGATCTTCATCAACACCTTCAATAATACGTGGGAATGTATGTCGTTGAGCTGATAAACCAAAACCACGTATACGATATTTCCTTACAGTATCTGTATGATGTGTTTCAAGCCATATTGGTTTAAGAACTTTTCGTAATAATAATTGTTGTTCACGTTCATCAATACCTTCATAAAGAAAACAAAAAATATTTAATAAAAATTAGATAAATTTAATTACCATCACGAATAATATCATGTTGAAGATATTCACATAGAAAATCAACTAAATTAAATGGTTGATAAAAACATGTAAATGTCGAATTTATATTTAATGTAGCACCAAGTTTTGTTAAAAACATTGCTTGAAAAAATCCATTGGCCAAACCTCGACCATCACCTTTTTAAAGAAAATATAACATAATAGAAAAATCACTCTTTTAGATGTTTTTTTAGTCCTATTGAGATGTACAAAGAGTACCATATGTAGATCTGAGTGACGAATCTTTCATTCTTCAAATATTGAATTCAAAAAAAATTAGTTACTTCTCATAGACAGTACACAAATATTGAATGTACTGTAAATTGAAAATCTTAAGAAGAGAATATTTGTTTTGCCTGAAACGTTTAGAATATTCTAGAGAGTATGAGTGCTGGTTATAAATACAATTTCAGCTCGAAATCTTATCATTCAATTTTCTTCGAATTCCTGTCCATACGGTGAAAAACTTAGTAAAATAGTCGTAACTCGACTAAGGACGAATAGAAACCTAAACCCTTTTGAGCTTTTCTAGTCTTACTATGGTCACGTATAGGCAAAATATCAAGTAAAAAACTGAGCTTCATTTGAGAGTGTTTCCTCGTAAGTGCACACGATTTGCTAGCTGATGATCTAAAATAAATGGCACAACTTTGCAATTAATATTTTGATTCCGACATACGTTTAAAAAAACAAAAACATATCAGAAGATGTAGAGCTTTTCACTGAGCATGATCTGATATAGTTCGATCTTTAATAGAACGTATCTAAAAATCAAAATATATAATGCAAGGTGCTCTGTATAAAAAATAAGATCCAAAGCTTGCAAGCAACTAGAATATGTTCGTGGTTAGTTTCAGTATAAAAATACTGATTCAACTAGAGATCTATGAGACAATATTGAATCCTGTTCAGCAACAGATTTAGGATCAAAACACTTGGAGATGGAACATGATAAGTTTATTCCTAGGTTTCTGGCTTATACACAATTTGAATCATTAAAAAAAAGAATAATCTTTATCAGATATTTACCTAAATCATCTAGATTTTGTCGTCGATCATAAAATTGATTTTTAACACATACCATTGTTGCACGAGTTGTTTGTTTAAGAAGTGTTTCAAGAATTCTAATTGGATCTCTTGGACGTACGGCTATTTGTTTTTCAATAAAATCCCAAAGAACCTAAAATAAATAATATTTATTTATTTTTTTCTTTTATTTAAATAAAATAAAAACCTGTATATCATATGATTTAACAAGATTTATAATTAATAAACGATACTTTTCTTCTCGATCACTTTTTTTATCCTTTATAACAATTTCATATTGATCTTTTAGTCCAACAAGTAATTCAATTGAATATAGATTCTTTCCTTCATCATACCAAACAAATGGAAAATTTTCTCGTTCAACAATTTTTCTTAATATAGAAAAACGATCATCTTTTTTTGCTGGACGCCATGTACCATCTCGATTAGCTGTCTCTAATTCAATATCATATTGATGACATTTTAATGTTCGAGGTATATTACATATAAAATGATTTGTATATACTCTTAGTTTTTGACCCGCTTGAGAAAGATCAAAAGAAATAGGAATATTTTTCATTATTTCAAAAGACATTATGAATTACCTATGCCACCTTGATCTGGCCGTTTAGCTATTGTTACTATTGATGTATCAGGTACAGCTGAACGGACAGAATTCTTGAAGGAAAGTGTTGATTTAGCACGACCTGCTGAAGAGCGAGAGGTAGATTTACGTTGCTCTGTAGATCGTTTTCGATCAGATGTGGTTGTAGTTGATGATGAAGGAGGACGATTTGTAATGCCATTCTCCTTATTTTCTTGATGAAATTTCTCAGGTATTATAGATACGGATTGAGATCTATAGGGATCCGGAAGGACTGTAGCTGGTCGATTAATCCTTTCTAAAGAAAATAATTATTATAGAATAGATAGTGAATGTTTTATAAGTTCTATTACAATTTTGAAATTCAGCCTTCTCATGCTCAACAAAACCAAACTTCTTGAAAATTTGGTAGATTATTGTATGCATCAAGTAATGCATAACTACAAAGTTTTGAGGTCTACAGGGTCTTTCATAAGCCCGAAGATGCGATAAAATTCATTTAAATAAATATACTAAACAATGTCTAACTATTGTGTTTTAATATCAATTTGTAGTACTCCTGATGACCTTTAAAATGAAATATACCTGAATGACATCTTCCCTTATGATAATAAAAAATATAAACATAATAATGTAAAGATCAATTTTTTCGAAATTATCTAACATGATGCAAGATGCATTTCGCATATATTTTGATGTAGATAAATGATGAAATCTAAAATTATTTTTTAAAAATTTTCATACCGAATCTTTTGAAAATAAATTTAGAATTTTATCTTTTTTTTCGAAATAAGATATATGTAAAGCAAAAAAATCTTCAACATATTACTTATGGTGCTCAATACAATGGCTACTAGCATTTTTATGTAGGTGGTTTATATTAAATTGAAAATAGATCATTAGAATTTGAACCAGTAAGTATTTGATCAGACATCTTGTGGAGAAATTTTTGCAGCATGGTTTTTAAAAAAATAATTTTAGATTTCATCATTTATCTACATCAGAATATATGCGAAATACATCTAATGACAATCAGTAACAGCATTATCGTATACTATTTTTTAATTTTTTTGTATTACGGGCATGCCAAAATGTCTATATATAATTTTAGACAGATGGTAAAAACTTGTTGTTGTCTTTTAAAGATGTACTGTCGAAAGTTCTACAAAAGCTGTATAAATAAATCCCTATTGAAAACAAAAGGAAAGTTTTCCAAACCTCTTTCGATTGTATACAATATGGCGGGAAATAGTATTATTATCTAGATTTTTCATTTTAACTATGACAGAAACCATTGACATAAGTCCAAAGAGAATTATTATTATAATTTTCGTAGAGGTTTTCATGAAGTATGTTTTTAAAAAAAACAATTCATAGTAAGGGCAAAAGATTTCTAAATTTTTTAGTTGCATAGTACTGGGTATGTATAATAGTTTACCAAAGTGTCAAAAAGTTTGCTTTTGTTAAAGATGTAAACAATACATTTCAAAATTGCAACAGAACTTCTAGCGCACTCTTCACGTAAAATTTCTGTATTTATTTCTAGTTTTTTTTATTCAAGTAATATATACTTACTACCACGACCTCTACCAACTGATCCTAATGTAGCCATTATTTCTTGATTAAATTAAAATTAAATATAGTCTACAAATAAATATAGGCTGCAATTTATACTATATTGATAGTAGATGGGAAATTTCCAAGAAATCCTCAATAAAAATGATAAGGATTAGGTGTAATGGAGAAAAACATAAAGCAAAAGCCCACATTGAAAACATTCGTTCTGTTTTTTTAGGTAGGATGAGCTATGGTGAGAAAAAGAACCAATAACATAATAATATGTACGTTGCTTTCAAAAATCTAAAACTATCAGAGAGAAGCGACATCTTATTTGGTTTACAGACAGTAGGTAGGCTTTGAGAATGAGTAAAACTTACGTCATATTCAATTTTGATTTTAAGGAAGAGAACACCACTTTGTATTATTATAAAATGGTCCTTATGACTTTTTTCATCGAAACATTTCATTAAGGTAAGCAGTTTCATTGACGAAACTTTTTATTTTTTACTAACAAATAAAAATTTTGAGACATACCAATATTTGATATTTTTTGACCAACATTATATCATATACATCTTCATATAGAGAGAAAGAGAAAACAAGATTTTGTAAAATTCAAATAGTAGGTAACATGATCTTTTACTACTGTTATAAATATCAAGTTTTTTCTTTTTGTCATTCCGGTTTTATAACCCAAATTCAATCTTGAAAATCTCACACCCTCATCTTTTTTTGTAACAGATCTGCTCAGTATAGATATTCTTTTTCGTCAATAGCAAGAGCCAACATCATCACTTGTTTTATCATGTTTTGTTTTCTCTTTCTCTCTATATGAAGATGTATATCATATAATATTGGTCATAAAATCGATCTATGGTCAAAAAATATCAAATATTGGCATGTCTCAAAATTTTTATTTGTTAGTAAAAAAATAAAAAATATCTTCACTAAAGCTGCTTACCTTAATGAAATGCTTCAGTTAATATAAGATAATCAAGGATCTGATGAGAAAAGTCGTAAGAGCTATTTTACAACGTTATAACCTTCCTTCTTTGTTGGAAGCTTTTTCTCAACATTTAATAATTCGAGAAAATGATGTAATGCAAATAATAAAATGATCGATGGTTTTTTTCTGTCGCTCGGTAGAATAAGATTGTGTTTCGTTCTGCAAAAAAAAGCCAAGAAGAATAAAGTTCCTTTCGAGCTCCTCTCAATTCAGCAGGAGCAAAAGAATGTTTATGGTCAACAACACCAAGTGAAGTCATTTTTCATTCTAATAACGATTCGGTCAAATCCAAACTTGAGAAGTATCGATCATAAGTAACATTGCAGCCTTGCTGGACGCTTTTGGGTAGCTGATCGATTAAACGTACAGCAACATTTGTAAAAAGCTTTCGTTAAATTACATTGTCTATTTTACCAGTATATAATTTTAATGCTAAAACATACCGACTATCAACGTCCCTCAACATTCAAAACTTAATGCCGTATTTGCTTGGCTCGTTTAGCATATACTACACGAATGAACATCATCCTCCAAATGTAACTAATTGCTTATCAATAGTGGCATTTTCACTTGGAATAAAATGTTTATGAAGTTGCTTGACGAACGGTTCTAAAACATAACGAAGTGGAGCAAGGCGGTTGGATTTATCACGCTCATAACGATCATCAAAGCGGATAAATCGTAAGAGATTTTGAAAGCGTTTTAAATGGCATTGTTGCATGGGATATAGAGCAGCTCTTAGTGATGTCCCATAATTCGTTGATTGATTGATAGTTCGTATGACTAAATCCTGCTTCGATTAATAATCCAAAAAATGCTTCCAATTCTATGCGATCAAGTTCTTTCCATTGGATTGATTTTGAATGATGACCACCAATATTTAACTGCCTTTGGTTTTGCTGCTCCTAATATCTTTTTGCATAATGGTCGGTATATAATACAATTGTATCCAATATATCATTTATGAAGAAGAGCTACAATTCATCAATAATTGTATGAACAGCAGTGACAGGACCTGGTCTCTTCTTAATTATATTGGTGGTACGAAGATGACTATGATCTTCACTATATTGCAATGACCACGTAACATTATTTTTTTGCTACTAATTCAGGTTGCATGTTCGTATTTATATCATCATCACTACTATAAACCAAAGACGATGACAGATGTATTACGACAAAAATATGACAAAATCCGTCAACAATGTTAAAAATGCACGATTTACTAATGACAGTATTGAAACAACAAGTCTTTGGTAAACAAATTCTCAAGAAGATGAAGAGTAGATATAATATTGTAGAAATTGCGGAAACTCTATGGGAATGTTAGCTCCGTTTTACTAGGAGAAACACTAACCAAGAAAGTGAAATGATATGACTCAAGAGAACAAGAGGTGATAAGAAAACGAAGATGAACAGCAGAAGAAACTAGATGATATTCGAGTTTCACTCAACTACGAAATGCGGTGCGAAGCCAAGAATATCAATAATCGAAAAATAGGTAATTCATTAAAAATGTATATTCGTTTTAACGATTCAACACGAATGAAACAGGCACTCGACAAGTTCTTTCGGATTTATCGAATCATATTTCTTGTCTATGGATGTTGTCGAGAAAGTAAGGTTTCGATCAATGAGAAGAAATTCAAAGTGCAGACATAACCAAATTCATTACTATGAGAACTCTATCAATACTTATCAACTTGTTTCTAGTGAATGCTGTCGATTGTTCGTTTAATTATCTGTCTGATTCATTATCTATCATTAGATGTATTCACAGCTGTTATACAGAAACAATGGCGTCTAACTATTTCTCTTGTTTTCATTTTAATTATCTCAAACAGTGAAAAACATAAAGTTCACATTAAAAGTTATCTTTTTCTGTCACCTTCTTTAGTCGAACGAGACCTCTTATTGACGATCAAAGAAGAAATAATACAAATTCGATCTCCAAATTCTATCCTTACGTTGAAACGAAAATTTTCTGTTTATCGGTTCTCGAAATCATGACGACATAAAATACCTGTTTTGAATGCGTACGTCGAGTAAGATAGAAATTCGTTACTACTAGTTTTAATTTTTTTGATAGCAGCGTGAGATGAGAATCTAAAAACGAAATAAAGTACAATTTAAACTTAAAAATTGCAAATGTCAAAATCTAATGATTTTCTTAATAATCTAACTAAATCTACAGGACATTTCACATGTTATAGCTATTGACCTCTACAAATACTAGAAACCAATCATCATATCAGTTGAATTTGTTTGTCAATCTATTAATTATCGTTTGTAAGTCGTATTGATGAAATCATTAGTTCAAATAAATCAAACGCGAAATTTTCATGCTGAATTCTTTTTTTAATTATCTCAAACTTCGAAAACAAACAAAGTCCTTGAAAAATCGTCATTTTGTTACCCTCCCAGTGACGAAACGAAACTTTCTATTGACAATCAGAAGAACGGGTAGTCATGATTCGATTTTCATACTTTAATATCGCGTTTCAACGAATATTTTACCACTTTCTGTTCACAAGATTGACGCGACGCAAAATGACAACTTTTCATGCGAACGTCGAGAAAGTAAACAATAGAAAAAAAATCTCTCGAAGGACCGCATGAATGCTATACTTTGCACTGCATTAAAAATAAACAAGAAAATATATGTGTGCGTATATATACATGCGTATGACAGAAAGGATAAATCCATATATGTATGGGATATACCCACATAAAAAAGGTAAAAACCAACAAGCATTAAGTTAAAGTTAATGGGGAAAAGCCCAACAAATCATGCACTCAAACATATTGAATGAATTCTCTACAAAATATGAATAAAAACTATCTGTGTAATATCAAAGATATTAGAGGATTCATGCGAACCTACACTTCAGCTATTTACTGCTAAGACTTTTGTATGAGACTTCATATGACTTTTATGCATCGTTATAGGACTAATGATTAACGAAGAGATGATTCCAAATAGGATAGATCTTAAAGTAGAAAAAAACAAAAAACAGCGTCGTGGGTCTCCTCGGGCCCGCAACCGTATAAGGCTTAATATATCAATTATGTGTCGCTAGTTCTTATCGTTCTGAAGTGTTTCGGACCGATTTGAATATTCTAGACTGTTTGCAACTCTGTTTTCATCAATTATTGCATCATGTTTTTATTTGTAGATATTTATTTATTGTTATCAGAATTTTTGATCAATCTTAAATAATATTTAGTTAGATAAGGAAAACAGACAAAATACAATAGATAATGACTTATTTCCAACGTGAGACTTATCATGGTTAGAATTTTTTTGCTATTGCAACATACTGAATTTAATTAGATTGAAACATTAATTTCGATAGAAATTTTAATATATTAAGCTTTTAATAAATTAATCTATTTTTGCCAAGTCCATTATCCTCAAATGAATTATTCTTCGAAATCCAATAGAAATTCAATATGTTCAGTCTTACATACAACAGTAATATTTTAAATAATTAGTCATACTGCCAACTGAATTAGTTACCAGGTCAGATGGTTACCAAATCATTAGTGGATTACACTTTCACCCTTATCCCTCATCTGATCTTTACAGCCATCTCACTTAGAGATCACCTGACCTATCATAGACTAATTATCTAAAATATAATTATTGTTTACAAATACTACTTTTTAATAAATAGATTCTTCGAATAATATAGAATCAATGAATTATGCACGCTTAAAATTATCCAATTTTCCAATAAAACAAAACATCAAAAATCGAAATGTCGATAGGGAAAGCATTGAAAAGCAAAATATTGAAAATTTCTTTCGTACACTCATGTCTACATTCCACTTAGTTTACTTGCAAGAAAACAAAAAACTCTGTTTTCG
Organism: Macrotrachela quadricornifera; assembly: GCA_022393335.1. Taxonomy (NCBI): domain Eukaryota; kingdom Metazoa; phylum Rotifera; class Eurotatoria; order Philodinida; family Philodinidae; genus Macrotrachela; species Macrotrachela quadricornifera. The sequence continues at coordinate 219 of JAJEKB010010653.1, read as the reverse complement.
TTCAATTTAAAGACGTAATTTACATCTTCTTATATTCTATATATCTTTCAAAATGAATCAAAGTAGTTGTGTATTCTTCTCATGAATAACGAAAAATTTTACTTGGTTTCATTATCAAACTCGCATAAAGACAAATGAAAATATACTAATGATTTATGATTATAATCAAACGAAAGGAGGGGGGCGCATAAGAGGGCAAATCGGCCCCTCTTCCAAAAT
>JAJEKB010010650.1:1222-12660 GCA_022393335.1 Macrotrachela quadricornifera | reverse complement strand
TGGTCTTGGCTTTTTTGCTGTGACTAACCTCAAAGAATATCTTGAAGAACGAAGTGGTAATTCTCAAGTGGACAAGTTAAAAGATTTACTTTTATTACAACTCAAAAATTATTTTGATGATGATTTTGATCAATACGAATTACTAAAGGTGAGTCACTCACTCTTCATCTTACTGTTTGGTTTTGAATATAGCAAATTGACAGAGAAACTTTTAAAATACTCTATCTTTTATTTCCGCTTTCAACAAACAATCTTTAAGAAAGAGGAAAAATCGAGTTTTATTCCCAAAGAGGACAACTTCTTAGTTGCTCAACATTAATCAAATAAAGAAAAAACGAAAAAAATAATTTTAACTATTGTTTTACATTATTTTAACCTCTTGGTATTTTGTTTTCGAAAATTGGAATGAAGTAAAAGAATAAAATAAAACTCATGTGCTAGTGTAGAAACTGATACAATACAGAGACTGGTAGATAATGAATTATTTCTTTTCAAGTATGATTCATGCTGATTTCACAATGATGTTTTTGTGCAGTATCTTGAATTAAGATAAAGTGATTTTGTGTGAAAATTCAGCGATTTATGTGTATCTTGTGTCTATTTAAACTCAATTATGATCAATCAAGCTAGTGTAAGAAGTTATGTGAGAATGAAAGCATCATTAAATATATCCTGACTGAAAAATTATTGTATTCTATTTTTATAATGAAATAATAATTGATACAACTTATTGATGATAACCAGTTATTAATTTTGAGTTTTCCTATAAATTTTTATAACGTTGATTAAGAAAAATCCAGTATTACTTAGTTGCTTTCTCATGGACTTATCCCTCAAATGTAAATGTTATAAATCTTCTGACTTTACAGCAAAGAGGTTGTTTTCAGTCCAATAGGAAATTGTAAAGAGTCAGGTGTTATGAGTTATGGTCTTCAATTCTGTTTTACCTTCTGAGATTCTTAAAAAATGGATAATAATGTGAAACTGTTACTGTTCTATTTTAGCGTCATGCATTTTATGATCCTCTTGGTTTTGGATCAATGGATCGTGCTGATCGTACGTCGATCGAGCGCGAGATCAAAGCATTACATAAAGAGTACATATCATCGTCAACAGATCCTCATTTGGTCAACAACAGTACTACTACAACGGTCGAAAATCAATCAAAGTCAAATTCAATACAATGTTTTCTTTCTTCTGTTGGAAAACGACAAACACGTGTTAATAAATCCGACAATGTTCTTTCAATTAGTAATGAACTTTCATTATATCGATCATTAGCTATGAAGGAATATACTGATATTATCGAACAATCGAAAGAGTATAATCCATTTGGCTTTTGGAATACACATGGTCCAAAGCTAAAGTTCTTGAACTATTTAGCTCGAATGCATCTGATCGTTCCAGCTACATCTGTACCGTCTGAATCTGTATTTAGTATAGCTGCAAATATTGGAAGAAAGGAACGAACTCGATTGAATTCTCAAAATCTCGCTACCTTAGTTTTTTTAAAAGATAAAATTAACAACGAAATGATGTAAATAGTAAATTTAGTATGATTTTTTAGCCTTCTCTTCATTTTTTGTAAAAATTGTTGAAAAAATAACAGTTATTTTTATTCATATAGTACTATTTATTAATGCTTAATAATCTTTAAAGATACGTAAAACTATAGAAAACTATATACCATGTTCAAACTGATATTTTAAATTTATATGAATTATGTAGACTTGTTTTTGTGAAAAAATTAATTATTAGTAATTTTTTGTTACTATTCTATAACTACTTTTTTTTGTCTTTTATGTCTTTTGTACAGATATTTACACAATAAATAATGAAATAAAAATATTCATTTTTATTATTCAAATTCTTCTCTTATATATTGTATAAGTCTGACCAGCATATGTGTTAAAGATTATAAAGCTGATCTTTGAGAGCATGGCTAAACTTGAGATATTCCATAGGTTAATGTGTTCAAATAACCATGAAAGAGATTTCATTATGCTGTATGAGATAAAGCAATTCTTGAAAGGTTTCTTTGAGATAGGAAAACCATGATTGAGCTCGAGTTTGACCGAGCCCGAGCTTGATCGAGCCTGACCGAGCCGGACCGAGCCCGAGCCCGACCGAGCCCGAGCCTGACCGAGCCCGAGTCTGACCGAGCCCGAGCCTAAACGAGCCCGAGCCCACCGAGCCGGAGCTACTCGGGCTCGGTACATGCCTAAGTGCAGAACAACGAGGAAAAAATCTGGAAAATTTCTTCTCTTATGTTATGTATACTACAGATAAGATGAAAAAAAATAAGAAAGTGATGTAAGAGATTTTTCCTTTAAAGATAAAACATAACTCATTATGTGGTGATATGAAGAAGGAACGACGACTAGTTGGTAGAAAAGAATGAAAAGGGTATTAGATGCATTTCTTATATACAAATTCATGATACAAATCAATATTTTGATAGAATTTTCAAAGAAAACTGAATCGTGTTAAGTGTGTTTATCAGATATTATAATCTAACACAAAAAAATCTTAAAGCTATTAGGTAGAATATAAAAAAAATAAAACAAAATGAAAACGTGCAAAACATACTGTTTGTTGTTGATTACGTCTTGTTAAAACTTTTATGTAATTATTTTGTTTCAAAATTTTTTCTTGTGTACTGCTTATTTTTATGTAACTTATTTGATACGCATTAATATATTATTAGTGAAGTTTTCATTTACAGATATACTCTGTTGAAGAAATAATATCAAGAAATGACGTAAAGTGAAAACAACTATTTTTCATATAGATCTTATTTTTGAAGAGAACCACAAATAAGTAATTGCACGAGTCATACTACTCATGATGTTTGCACATTGTATCATATGTTAAGTTTTTACCCTAAGAAAGGAAAAACTAACATTGATTCATTTTTGCAAATACAATAAAAAAAACCAGTAAAAAGCACGATTTTCTCTTTCCAGATTCAATTAAACTTTTAAAACTAATTCGAACTTGTATTACAGAGATAAGATTTACGTCTTTCAAATGAAAAATGATAGATTTTCATTTCGATGTTTTCCTCAAAACAATGAATTGTGTGAGTGAACTCTATCTTATACGATCGATTAATTAAAAATCTAATATTGTTATCTAAAAGAATTTCATTTACTTCCGAATAATCAGTCGAACTGATGTTCGAATTCAATCATCTTATCGACAGATTAAAGTTTTCAAGTGTCTGTTCATTGATAATGAAAAATTCTTGAATAAAATACTTGAGCAAATATCAATAATTACTTGAAAAGAAAAAACACCGAGTAAAATAATGAAAAATGCTCAATGAAATTACTTCTAATGATTAAAAGATAGTTTTTATTAAATAAAAAATACAGAGAAACAAGCTCTGCGTTCACATAAATGTTATTTATTAAAGCAAAAAACGACTGAATTTTTCAAAAACAGTGCATTTATAATAAAGTTAAAAGTCTAGAATAAAAAATTTTAATGAAGTTCAAAGATTTCTGTTGGATTATTCATTTCGATAATGTTGTTATTAAGGGAAAGTTACCGAATGTATTTTGATTAATGCTTGAAAATTGTGTTAATTCGTATGTAACTGTTGCACCGTAAACATAGCCGTTGCCATTAGACGTTCTTGCACCCACATTGAATGAATAAACACCAGGTGACAAAAAGATATGGGCCACCTTTGATATTGGCACTACTGTAGGTGAACTCGAAGCTGCCCAATAATGTCCATTTGTTTCATCGACTTCATCAAGTGACGTTCCTGAACCGTAATTAATTCTTGATGGAGTATTTGGAATAGCTTTAGTGCCAATAATTAAATAATTATTAACGAGAACTTGTATAAAATGATTGAGACCACTGATTCCATGATGACCAAGAGTTCCTTGAAATGTAATTTTGAATAGTGTATTCTGTGCCACATAAAATGCTTGATTTAAACCTGGTAAAGAAAGAAAATTAGTTTGTGGTGAAACTAAAAAACGGCCATTTGATTGATATCTCAGATATATTTCTCCAGGTGATTGACCAGCGATCGATCGAACATTAATTATTGGCAGCGTTGCATTGTCAACAACTGTGATTGCATCTACATGAAAAACGAAAAGTTATTTTGATTAGTTTCAAATTTATTGATTTTATTCGACTGCATTTAACTTACTCGTTAAAATGACACCATAATAGATGAGGGTAATGAAAACTGTTAAAGAAGTTTTCATGGCTGCTGTTGACTTGTTGAGTAAGGCTGATGTGAATTGAGTTTTAAACGAATTAAAGATGTCAGAATTAATATGGATTTATATATGCATTTAGAGAAAGGTAAGAACTTTCTTTATTTTTGATAAGCTTGGCTGTTCTCTTTTCTGATAGTTATTATTTTAACGAACGATGAAACTTAATCCTTGATTAATGGATACTTCAAAACTAATGACACTTGTAACTGATAAGAATTCTTCGAAAAAGTTTGTCAGAGGAGTCATAGAAACGTCCTTTTGTATCAAGATAATCATACTTTTAGAATACATGGTGTCCATAACGAAGCTGTAGCCGATAAAAAATTGATAAAACGATTCGGTCCTGTCAGTCGAGAAATTCAATCAATCTCGTACGGCTGAAAATCGGCCTGTTATAAAACATTTGTAAACCGGTGAAATTCCGGTAAACCAGTTCAGAAACAGAGCAAATGTCTGCATGAAAATCTGTCCAGATCTTTAGAATATGGTAGAAATTGAGAGAGTCAGTTACAGCTATGGAATCGCTTGCCTGATGATTACATAGAACTAGTCAGTCAATCTGATCCAATTCCTCACAGTATGAATGCAAGCAGCAAAAGGTTCTGTTGTCTCATAAAACTTCTAAGAAGACGAAGTAAAAGATGAAGTAACAGATCAAGAACAGTGGAAAAAGATAATTATAAATTAATACATAAGGAAAATCTAGAATACAAGTGGTGAACGAGTCTATGGTCTTTTGGATTTCAGATTGAATTCCAAAAGAAAAAAAATTTCATCCCATCTCTTCCCACACCGTATGGGACTAACGGGACTACAGCACTTCATAGGAGTACACGGATTTTCATGGGATTATGGGACTACATGGATCTATAGGACCACATCGAACTTCATGCGACTATTGAGCTTTATGGTACAATACGGGACTTTATGGGACTATGCGACTTCAGGGGACTCTATGGACCTTTCATGAAGTCCGGTATTCACGCTGTTTAGCTGAAAACTCTGTATTCTATTTCACTATGGGCAAAGCCCGACCTTGAGGGAAACAACTCGTTTTATCATCGATTACTCCCGTCAATTTCATATCAACAGATATTAATCGTCAATTTTCGACTTTTTCTAATTTTGAATGATACATTCTCATAGCTGTATCTTTCAATGAAAAATTTTCAACTGTCCCTAGGGAAAATCTTTGATATTTCAGAGCCTGATCCTTTGCAGATATGACTAGGATCCTGCAAGGACTCAACGTTTTTTCCTGAGGAAACGGAATATTCTGAAAGAAGTGTGTACCCAGGGAATTTTTAGGATCCTATCAGGATTTTAGACAAGATTTTTCAAGTATATTTCCAGGATAATATAAAGATTTTCGTCAGATCCTGTCAGGATTTTGATACTTCTTATCAAAATTTTTTTCAAGATCCATTAAGGATTTGTATCTTGCACCAATATATTTCTGCCCGACTATGACGAAGGATCTTGTCAGGAATCTGCTATGAAACAGGGTTTGAGGCTTTTTAATGTATATTTACAAAAGTTAAAATTACTGGTATCGTGGCAGGATTGTAGCAGGTTTTCTAAATAGTACAGATAAAATGTGAACACATAGAGTATTGATCTCTAGACCTTCAGTTGATGAACTGAACAGCTAACCCAGCTGGACTGTGTTCTCATTTAGAAATGATGTAAGAAGTTGTTTTTACGTTTCTTTTTCATTTTATTCTTTATTTCTTAGCTATTTTTCGATCCTAAATATGATAAATTTATTTTTACTTTTTCGTCATTGAATTAATTCTATATGTTAAATTATTTTTTAATTCTTATTTTTACATATTTTTTTCAATTAAAAATTTAATAATTATTTTTTCTTAATCAATTTAATGCTATCAAAATATTATTTATTCATATGTTATTAATTATTCTTATCATCGATACAATTTTATTTTTCCTAAATTAATTTTTTTAATTACTTGTTCAATTCAGAAGAAAGTAAATTAAAATTTTATATTTGTTCATGAAAAATCAGTTCAAAATATATTTAAATGTATTTTTATTTTTTATTTAACTATGTTCATATGTACATGAATAGCTAGTGAGAATCATTAAGTCATTTCAAGTGAAGACGAATGAATACAACATTTATTATCCTTCAAAGATCTTAGTCAGATTCTTTAATTTTCATTCTGATTAGAACTGGTGCAAGTCTGAAAGCATCTATTCTTAAAAGGTTCTGAAGATATTGCTAACAGGAACCTTTTCGGATTACTAAGCCTTCCTTCATAAGGATTTTTTCATTTTCTTGCTAAGGTCCTAGTCTGATATGTTAAGGATCCTAATAAGATTTATTGGTGCGGATTTAGTTGAGACCTAGGTGTGAACCTAAACGAATCTTGTCAAAAAAATACTTCTTCATAATCTTTTGAAGATCTTTTCAAGGAATTAGACGAAATCCTGGCAGAATTCTTCATCGACAATTCAGGAATATATCTGAGCAAGAACCTGAAAAAATCCTGCACAGGATCCTGAGAGATCCTTCCAGGGTTTCACAAGGAATGAGCAGGATTGAAACTAGGGTACATCGACGTTTACCAATAAGTATGTGATTGATATAGTTTCCAAATTTGATAGATTCTGCAGTGCAACCCTGTTCAACATCACACTCATATATGTTCTTTCGCTTATCACAGTCTTGTAATGATTCATCTCCTTCTACATCACAGTGGTCGACATCGATATTTTCATCATGATGTCTCTCTTTTGTTTTTACCCACTCATGAACAAACTCTTCGGTTTTACTAGATACTAAATTGAAAATGGGTTGAACACCATTCAACTGTGATCACATCATCGAAATAGCGGAACCGATGTTTCATGATTGATGTACCAAAAGATTTTGACTTTGATACTCGAAATTATAATAGTTGGTTATCTGGTTGATTGTACACTTCTTACTTTTTTAAACCTATTATTTTCAATTCGATAGTCAAGTGCAAAAACACCTTCGATGTCTTTGTATGAATGGCATCCTTCGACAAACTCAGAAGCTGTAGTCACATTATGTTTTTTATTTAAATATCTATGAACATTCGATTTAATAGCGGCAGCATAACGATTACAAGGACCGTTGGCACCCTGTGGGTCACAAAAGTCAATTCGTTTGATTGCTATACCAGGCTTTTCTGATATTTGTTTGGCTGACACAAATGTTTGTCGAATGATAGTAACCTGCATTATCCGACCGAATAAATGCTTTTTGTGGAACTCACATATGAAAAATATGAATGTAAGCTTTAAGTCGAAGTTTTACGGCTCCCTCCCAGTCCTTCCCTTACAGACATTTCTCTTCATTACAAACAGGCACGATACAGAAATTAGTTCCAATGTTTATTTAGCTGTGGTCCAATTGTTTAAAGACGAGTGAGTTCCACATTTTAGTTCCAAAGGGACAGCGCTGAGAAGCTTTTTTTTGCTTTGTTGGTATCTGATTGTTTATACTGTCTAAAGATCAATGAAAATAAAACAATTTATTGTTATTAAAAAAAACATTCATGTTTAAAAAATAATACTACGAGAAAAGATTAATTATATCAAAGATTAAAATTATTTATACTATAAATCTGCTCGAAATGTCAAATAGATTTGTAGTGTTCAAAAGCGCATTTCTAGTTTCATCATTTATACACACTTTTCTATTTATTATTACGAATATGTTGTGCATCATCCTTTTAATCGATAGTTCTTGAAGTTCCTATTGATGGATCATATAACTCAGCACTACTTACAATGGTAATATCATCAGACACAGTAATAATTAATACTTTTCCATCTGTTAATATAGATGTTGTGTAATAATTTCGTCCTTGATTCATGCTATCAGCAATTGTCCAATTCTCTGTTGATAGATCATATACAGGAGTGGCGTGATCGTTTAAACTTTTTTCAGAGAGAAGAAGAAGATTTTAAAAACTTTTGCATGACATAGTGATCAAAATAGCGGCAGATCTCTAGTTATCTGTTCAAATATTTCGATTGAACTCCATCAAAATTTCATAGAATGTTGGTCTTGATTAGAATAGATTAGTGTTAAAAAATTTCCTCAAGTCTGCAAGATGTTCACGGGTTATAGTCAATTCATTGGTCAAAAAAACTCCGTACGTAGTTCATAATCAGAATAAATCATTTTTTATTTTAAATTATCTGCTAATATGTTTATTTCTTTTTCATATTTAACACTATTTTTAAATCTAGTATTAGATTCATTTTTTTAAGACAAAAGTATTGATCGGCGAGTATCCTTGACTAGATTTAATGTATTTTTTTCCAAAGATTAATTTGAACAAATGTTAATGCAAGCCGATAAATAATACATAAATGAATAAATTCAAAATTACATTTACATTATTGATATTTAATAGAATTTCTCGATTTTTCTGATTGTTGAGAAGATGACTTCACCATATTTAAGTCGAATGGTTAATAAATATTTTCAACATAAATCAGTAGAAATTATTTTTGAAAATATTCAGTACAAAACTGCATAAAATAACAGACTAAGATTTTTAAATAAAAACATTTTATCGGAGCTTTTGATAAGAAACACTTATCATCGTTAGGTGCAAACAAAAAAAAATGAGATTACATTCTTTATAAGAATTACAATTGTTAATTAATAGAAAAAAAGAAATATCCCAAACATAATTAATGATTTGAATTCTTATACTCATCCTGTAGTATTTGATCTTACTAAAAAAATACATTGTTTGTGATTATCTTATTTATATGATGCTGCCGTCAGGGAGCCGAAAGGTACTTTTTCGGTGAGTATATTTTATTTGAATGAAAAACCTTACGAAATACAGAAAAATCAAAAGAGAAAAAAATGGTCAAGAGTATAAAAGTGAGAAGATAACTACATAAGAATATAGGAAATAGAAACTAACGAGTTGAGAATATGAAAGAAGAATATTAATTCGTTGATATTGATGATATTTAGTGGCACTATTCGATTTTCAGTGTAGATTTGTATTAATGCCATACACTCTAAAAGAAAAGAAAAGTCACAATAATTTATCATAAAAACATCATTTTGATTTAACATACCTGGTTTGTTTTCAATTCTCATAAATATTCATAGCGAAAGCACCACCGCAAGCAACATTCAGACCAGAAGCAGCACTACACTGGTAGCCACAAGAAAGATGTTTTGGAGTACCAGCAGGAACAGGGCGTAAACTAGAACTCAGAGTATTAGGACACATACAAAATGTACGAGCAAGTATAGCAGTATAAGAACTTCTTTCGTTAACACATTTTTTAAAACAGTCAGCAACATTATTAAGTTTCGTATACGGATAAGGAGGACCATTACGAACCTCAAAACAGCCAACATGAGTAAATGCGTTGCACCAAGTTGCTGAGCATACCAAAAGCAGAACCAAACAAAGCATCGTTTTGTTGTAGTGCATTTTGTGGCTTTTAATTAAAGTAATATTGTCCGTGAATAGAATAATTCTAATGAATGTTTGAATATATTTGTGCAGTAATATTTTCGTTCTTATATACCCCTCTAAGGTAAGAGAAAGGAAATGACGAAAAAAAAACGATCGCTATATTAGTAATGCAATGTAGGAGGATGGTGATTGGCTTTGCACGATTACTCGAAACGAAGGTGCATTAATCGAACCATAAAGCGAAAAATAGATTTTCACATCTGCGAATCATCGTCACGGTAGAATAAGACGTTTGCACGTGTTACGAGTGATGATTTTACTGTTGAAACGTTCGTAGGCGATTTTCATGTATAGTATATTGAAAGTCAAAAGAAATAATTATTGTAAAATCAAAAATAATTCTTTTTGACTTTTAAAAATTTTTCGCAACTAATATAACTATTTAAGAAATTGTGAAAAAGAAGAGGCAATAATATACCGTTCTAAAAATAGGATTGTTTGAGAGTATTATTTTACAACAATACAAAATTTGACAAGTTATGAGCATCTATTTATTCAATAGATATACATGCTGAAATTAGGTATTTCAATGTACACATTTTTTATTCAGATTTTGTCCTTCGAGAAGTTTCTTAAAGAATAACATGTTTTTTAGTGAACAGATAATATTAAAGTACACAGTAATTTTGCACCGTCAATCATGAACAACCTTACTGTGATGATTGATGTTTACTCTTTCCTCTCTTCTACTTTTTCGATTATTCTCTCATTTAATATATACATTTGGATACAAAATAACAGATAAAAAATGCGATGAATACATATTATAACAAAGCAATATGGATAATTCTTTCAAAAACGTACCATAATTACATCGACTTTCTGCAAATCGAATAATACTTTTTGAGTTTGTAGAACTTGTAAATATAAGCATAGTTGGAGACTCAAAAGATTTTTCAAATCTTGTGAAGGGGTCCAAATAGGGGATACAATTTAGAGCCATCTAGTGAATTGCGGAGTCGGAGTCGCAAAAAAAATTTTTTGCAGAGTCAATATCGGAGTTGCATCAGTATAACAATCAAATATTTCTATATCACCTGAGTCTCTAAAACTTTCATCGACTTCAAGCTGTTGTTGTTGTTGTTTAGGAATTGTGCAAGTAAATTCTTCACAAGACGATGCAGTTGTAGATGACACTGATATAGTTGGTTTTCTACTAATATTAACCACGCTTATAGTTCCCGTGGTTTTTGAAATTCAAGAAATGAATAGTAGATTCTGCACTTATGCAAGCTGTTCGCTTTTAGTGATTCGTTTATCTAATCATCTATTCATAATCTTAGATACTACAATGATTTAGACTTCACTAAACTACAAAAAGAAATTTCGGAGGCGGAGGCGGAATCGAAAAAAAATCTTTTGAATCGCTCACTATGCTTATATTTACAAGTTCTACAAACTCAGAAAGTTTTATTTGATTTGCAGAAAGTCGATGTAATTATGGTACGTTTTTGGAAGAATCATCCAGTTATACTCGACGTTTTACGAGTAGCTGCCTAATTCGACTTATAATATAAATGCAAGAAACATAACCACACCTATATATATATACATACAGAAATCGATTTAGACATAGTTTTAGTTATATATATATATACATAGGTACCCATGTAATTCATAGGAATAGATTTAGTTATAGTTATAGTTATATGTATATATACATACCCATGTAAATTATAGG
>JAJEKB010010643.1:7706-23742 GCA_022393335.1 Macrotrachela quadricornifera | reverse complement strand
TTATCGAATCCAAGTTCAAAAGATGATAAGACAAAACCAGCTCATTTAGATTCGAATGCAATTCCATCAAATACACCAGTATCACGAATCGAAATAACAATCATCCGCACAACGGATAATAAATCTCCAAAAGATGTTGTTTTAGATATCAAAGCTTGTACTGAACAAACAACAGGTTAGCAACGCCTTACAATCATTTTTTTAAGGAGTCACCTTAATCTTACATATTCGTGTTTTAGAAACAACCATTGCCACAACACCTATGACAGGAACCGCAGTAACTACTGGTACAACTGGTCAACAACCAAGCACAGGTACAGTCATTGGAACAACAACAAAGAGATGTGAAGAAATGCAAGCTGTTGATGAACCAACAAGTAAAAAGATTACTGTTACACCAAATGAATTACCAAAAGGAGAAAATGTTGAATTTCAACCAACATCAAAACGAGGTGTTTCATTCCCAGAGAATGAAACTAGACCAACAATTACTGTTAACTTTGGTAAACCAGCTGAAGTACAATCAGTCACGATTCCACGTGATAAGACGCCAAATGCTAATGTGGAACAATTTGAAGTAACATTCTATTCACCTGATGGAAAGAAAATCAATGATAAACCAATTTTATCGTATCCAAGTTCAAAAGATGATAAGACAAAACCAGCTCATTTGGATTCGAATGAAATTCCATCAAATACACCAGTATCACGAATTGAGATTACAATTGTTCGTACAACCGATAATAAATCACCAAAAGGTGTCCTTTTAGATATCAAAGCTTGTACTGAACCAACAACAGGTCAGTAATTATCTTCATTTACATTGAAACTCTTACATTTTAACTCTATTGTGTTCTCTTATTGATATTATAGAAAGCACCGTCGTTACTACAGGTTTAACAGGAATAGGAGTAAGTACTGGTACAACTGGTCAACAATTTAGCACAGGTATAGTAACTGGAACAACAACAAAGAGATGTGAAGAAATGCAAGCAGTCGATGAACCAGTCAGTAAGAAGATCACTGTTACACCAAATGAATTACCAAAAGGAGAGAATGTTGAATTTCAACCAACATCAAAACGCGGTGTTTCATTCCCAGAAAATGAAACGAGACCAACAATCACTGTTAACTTTGGTAAACCAGCTGAAGTACAATCCGTCACCATTCCACGAGATAAAACACCTAATGCTAACGTTGAACAATTTGAAGTGACATTCTATGCACCTGATGGAAAGAAAATCAATGATAAACCAATTTTATCAAATCCAAGTTCAAAAGATGATAAGACAAAACCTGCTCATTTGGATTCAAATGAAATTCCATCAAATACACCAGTATCACGAATAGAGATTACAATTGTTCGCACAACCGATAATAAATCTCCAAAAGATGTTGTCTTAGATATCAAAGCTTGTACCGAACCAACAACAGGTTAGTGATTTTCATTCTCAGTTGTGTGAATTTTTGCGTATAGGGTTTGATGTATATCGTTACAATGATATGAGAAAGAATGGAATAGAAAAAGTAGCGGTTATGTTGAATTTTTGTGTGATGTTATCTATATATGTAGTTTGTAAATGAGCTGGTTTAAGGAAACTGTCGAGGAATATTCACGTATGGGTCATTATAGGCCAAATGTAGAAATATTGTGTTTGCAATTACTAATTATATTGAAGTAGACTGGATATTAGAATTTCAGTGAGATTAGATTGAAGAACGTTTCATTTGAGAAAACAGAAATACTGATCGGTATTGTTTTTTGTTTCGAGTGTGAACGAACAGCTTTTGTGACGTATAGTAGTAAAATTGGAAGTTACCATAGCTCATGCGAAAGAAAAAGAAAAGTTTTCAGATTAAAATTTTGTGAATTTGGTGTTTTATGGTAGTTTATCAGAGGGAAAAGGATTAAACTATTTTGATTACGTCGGGAATTATAGCTGTATTTTATGAAATTATGAAGTATCGATGGAAAATGGTGGAATACGAGTTTTTTGCTTATTGTTGAAGAAGGTACGGAGTAAGTTTCTCTGAACGGTTTGAAATATGATATGGTTGAGAATCAGAGTTTGATAGACGGCGATTACATCATTCTGAGAATTTTATTTTGCTGTATATTCTGGATATTGTGTTATTTGCCGTAAAAGGTGTTCATAAAGAGTATCTTCGTTATATTGTAAGTACTTGATAGAAATAGCAAGTTACACAGTATTGTATTTTGACTGTGGCATCTGACTAATTGGAAGTAATGTCTTTATTTAAATCGTAGTCAAGAAGTATTGTTTATCTTCTCATCTGAGTTGAAATAGTGACACTATGTTTCATGTTTCTTAGGAGGTGTGCGTATGTAGTCGGTTATATTTTAATAACAGTTGATTGTAATCAGTGAATAAAGTGATCAAAATTCAATTTCAAATCATCGTACTTTAAGAAAGTTAAAAGCCAAATAAAGTTAAGATTCAACTTGAAATTCAACGTGACAACTGATTTTTCGAAATTTTTCTTCATACCTTTTAGCAATAAAAATTAGTGTATGATCTCATCATCTTGATTGGTTTTATCTCCCATCCGTTGACTTTCGTTTAACATGGACTTGATCGATGTGAAATGAATTGTTAAGTGATAGAGTCATTTTTGATCTCGCGCGATAGCATATCAAAGAATCTCTGTACATCTGATATTTAGAGAAGAAAGTGTAAAAACACGTGGTGAAAGAACCAATTGATCTCATATCAGAAAGACAGGCTGTTTACTGAGGTATTCTGAGCTTCCAGCTTCCAGATGATAAACGATCTAAACTGTTATATAGCATTGTTTCTTAATAGGTGACCGTAAAAACCGACCTATTAACGATTGTACATTCAATATAACGAGATATGTTTGAGATAAGTTTGGCATTGTAAGTGTGGTAGCGAGAACTTCTTAAAGGACTTTCATCTGAAAAATTCATACGTTTTGATTAAGAACTTGAGAAGTTGAAATTTTACATTTAAGACTGTAGCGAAATGATAGTTTTACAATTCATAAACATGTATATGACAACAATATAAGGTAAAACAATTCTATACACAAGTAGAACGATTAAAAATAAAAATCCAAATACAGAACAAGAGCTAACGAATGTAAATAACCTTAAATCCGTGTAGCTCACATGGATTAGTAAGATGTCACGGAAACCTCTGATAGATTAATGCCTCGAAGAATGAAGTAAAGCGTTAGTCAAGCTCAAATGAATGACAAAAGGTAGAAGAATTACAGTATCAATATGAAGACAATGTTTTTTGCATATGGTTTTCCACATCTTGCATAGATCTTCTCCTTTTATTCTTTTCTTTCGAAAATGTAAAAAAGAAGCATTGAATAGAAATTTTCGAGCAGCAATTACAGTAATATATAAGTGCTCAAACGCATTGATAGACGATTTATTTATAGCAACTAAAGAGAAGTCATTGGAAATCTATACACAACAATACATTAAAATATTGGAGAATTTATAGAAATCAGACTCAGAATGCTCTTCGTTTGTTGAAGATATATTCTAGTGGAATGATTTTAGAGAAAAGAAACAATTTTGACAAGACATTTCTTCAGAATGAGCAGGATTAAAAGAGTAATAAATAGAAAAGGGACCCTTTCGATATAATAGATTACCATCGTGCAGTAATAAAGGATCATTATCACCTGTTCTTATGTATACTTTATATATATATTCTAATACTAAAAATAAAAACTAAAATCGTCTAAGAAATTCATAATTATGATAACGTGGATCCCAGCACTGTGACTCGCTCGACTTTTAAATCTTATTGATGTAAGCACTTGAGAATATTACATTCATAAATAAGACACTATGATAACAAACTGATATAACAAAAATACGTGAAGTTTATTATATCAATCATGTATTGAATGGAAAAATGCTGATATAGAAATTCTAACATCTAAATGCTCATTTAACAGCGCTTACGGGAGAACCATCCGAGATGTCCAGCGACGATTCTTTTCATTTATAGATCGTTTGATAGAAGGCATCAAGTTAGTAAAAAGCTTAAAAGCATTTGTGTTCACGCCCCTTTCTTAAAAAGTTACGACTGTTTTATTGAATTTTTGATCCATTCCTAAATATCTACTGAAAAATAAAATTACAGAATTTAGATCGGAAATTTTATTGGTAGATAGGTCTACTGTGTATTAGAATATTGTGAAAGCATCCATCAAAAAGAATGTTTCTTTCTCGAGATATTGATTCTTCGAGTGAACTCGATTTTTGAGACTTATTCATGGTAAGAGCCTATTTTTTGAAAACTCAATATCCCAAGAAAAGAATATTCTTTTTGGTTGAAGCTTTCAGAATATTCTCATAGTCATTCGACCTATCTACAAACACAATTTCCAATCTAAATTTTGTAATTTTATTTTTCAGTAGATATTTAGGAATGGATCGAAAATTCGGTAAAACGTCCAAAACTTTTGAAGAAAGAGCCATGAGGACAAATTCTTTCAAGCTTTTTATTATCTCAATGCCTTCTATCAAACGGCCTATCAATGAAGAAAATCATCGTTAGACACCTCGCACAATTCCCTTCTAAGTGAAAAGACGTAATCATACTACTCAAATGAGTCAAAGTTCACATAGGAACTGGATTTGCAGATCCACATAAGATTGATACTATTTCAATTCGATCTTTTCCACTCGAATCAAAATATTTCGCCATAATTTTCATAATAAAACCGTTCGAAATCTTTATTAAGCCAAGTAATTCAATTCGATAATTGGTTTTTCAAAATTGTTATGTTCTATTTTTCGACGACTGCAAGTCTATTTCCTGCTAAATAGTCGAGTGTTGTAGAAATCATGCATTATATTCGGATAAGTTGACACAAACTCGAGAAACTGAATCTAAGAAATTTAGCAAAACACTTCCACACTAATGTTTTCAGACCCGTACGATGCTCGGATCAGATTTACATGAACCTCTTATTCACGAAAATACTATATTCACGATCAAAAAGCTGAATTGAATACGAATGCTTAGAGGATTAAAGCTAACTAACATGTATAATTACTTTCCAAAAAAGTTATAGGGAACTGAGTAATTTTCCTATATGGCATCAGAACTTCGAACGCTAACACTTAATAGCATTTAGAATACTACATACAATGATGTCGTCCTTATTTTTTTTCTAATTTATGGTATTCCTATTAGAAAAAATAGTAACATTCAACCGATTTCAAAATAGGAACAACGATTATGTTATACATTTACGAACGATATACCAAACCTTTAATCGACTAAAACCTATTTCTTCTATTATTTTGTTGTTTTGTTTCTACAAACTTATCTTTTCTATAAGTAAAAGGCCATAAATTGTTTCCTCTCCAACATAGAATACTTCTATCCAAACTTTTACTTTTCCAATCAATATCATCAAATATTATTAATCCAACAATATTTTCAACCAATTCTACTAACCGATATGATAGAAATGTTTCCATCGCCATATCTATCCCTCTATTCTGAAACAATTACATTCACAATGAAATTTTCAATTTTGAGAAATAGGTCTAAAATACGATAAATGTACCGAATATATAGGATCCCAGAAGATTCTCTAAGAAAAAACCAAATATAAGAGCTATCAAACATTTATCAATATCACTTCCCCTGTATCCACCATTTCATCTACAATTTTTCATATTCTAGAAATCACAGGCTTCACCACCGGTATAACAGGCTCCGTTTTCAGTACTCGCACAAGTACGATTATCCCAGGTACAGGCGCGGTCACTGGAACAACAACTAAGAGATGTGAAGAAATGCAAGCAGTTGATGAACAAGTCAGTAAGAAGATCACTGTCACACCAAATGAATTACCAAAGGGAGAAAATGTCGAATTTGAACCAACATCAAAACGAGGTGTTTCATTCCCAGAGAATGAAACTAGACCAACAATCACTGTTAACTTTGGTAAACCAGCTGAAGTACAATCCGTCACAATTCCACGTGATAAGACACCCGATGCTAATGTGGAACAATTCGAAGTAACATTCTATTCACCTGATGGAAAGAAAATTAATGATAAACCAATTCTATCAAATCCAAGTCCAAAAGATGATAAGACAAAACCGGCTCATTTAGATTCAAATGAAATTCCATCAAATACACCAGTATCGAAAGTTGAGATTACAATTGTTCGTACAACCGATAATAAATCACCAAAAGGTGTCATTTTGGATATCAAAGCTTGTACTGAACCAACAACAGGTTAGTAATTACCTTCACGTATTTATACTTAATACCAATGTGACTGCGTTCTCTTTTTCTTTTAATATTGTAGAAAGTACTGTTGCAACTACGGGTGTAACAGGAACGGGAGTTACTACTGGTGCAACTGGTCAACAATTGAGCACAGGTATAGTAACTGGAACAACAACTAAGAGATGTGAAGAAATGCAAGCTGTTGATGAACAAGTCAGTAAGAAGATTACTGTCACACCAAATGAACTACCCAAAGGAGAGAATGTTGAATTTCAACCAACATCAAAACGAGGTGTTTCATTTCCAGAAAATGAAACTAGACCAACAATCACTGTTAACTTTGGTAAACCAGCTGAAGTACAATCAGTCACTATTCCACGTGATAAGACACCCGATGCTAATGTGGAACAATTTGAAGTGACATTCTATTCACCTGATGGAAAGAAAATCAATGATAAACCAATTTTGTCGAATCCAAGTCCAAAAGATGATAAAACAAAACCAGCTCACTTAGATTCAAATGAAATTCCATCAAATACACCAGTATCGAAAGTTGAGATTACAATTGTTCGTACAACCGATAATAAATCACCAAAAGGTGTCATTTTGGACATTAAAGCTTGTACCGAACAAACAACAGGTTAGTAATTCTTTTCATTTACATTAAATCTTTTATTTTAACTCTATTGTCCTCTCTTCTTGATATTATAGAAAGCACTGTCGTTAGTACAGGTATAACAGGAACTGGATTAACAACTGGTCAACAACCAAGTACAGGTACATTCACTGGAACAACAACTAAGAGATGTGAAGAAATGCAAGCAGTTGATGAACCAGTCAGTAAAAAGATCACCGTTACGCCAAATGAACTACCAAAAGGACAAAATGTTGAATTTCAACCTACATCAAAACGAGGTGTTTCATTTCCAGAAAATGAAACGAGACCAACAATCACCGTTAACTTTGGTAAACCAGCTGAAGTACAATCAGTGACTATTCCACGTGATAAGACACCCGATGCTAATGTGGAACAATTCGAAGTAACATTCTACTCACCTGATGGAAAGAAAATTAATGATAAACCAATTCTATCAAATCCAAGTCCAAAAGATGATAAGACAAAACCGGCTCATTTAGATTCAAATGAAATTCCATCAAATACACCAGTATCCCGAGTTGAAATTACAGTTGTTCGCACAACCGATAATAAATCACCAAAAGGTGTCATTTTGGATATCAAAGCGTGTACTGAACCAATAACAGGTTAGTAATTACCTTTAAATGAAGGATAGCTTAGAAGTCCTGATATAATTTGTATAATCAGTTCTTTTATATTGAAACAGATGGTGAAAAATTTTGTCGTGTAATAAAAAGATCCAGTAAACGACGCTACAAAATAATCTATGATTGATCTTGCATAATTTGTATAGTAAGAAAGTTATAAACAAAAACGTACCTCAGCACAGAGAAAATTTAACCACGGACTTCCCTCCTGTGATGGTGAGTCGCATAATTAGGTTATGACTCGGTCAAAACAAAAACGTTTTCAATCGTGTTGGTTTTGTTTATATGAGTAATGATCACTCTTCTCTACCAAACTGCGAAACCAAACATGGGTTACACTTTTTTTTTACTTATGCGCATTTCTTTAGAGGCAGGCCTTTAATTTTTGAAACTTTTTATTATCGATTGCAATGTCCTTTAATTTTTTTTGACGCCCCATGAGACAGAGAGCTTTCGAAAATGTCAAATACAAAAGAGTTTCCATTTTTGCTAATGTTTTCCACAAATAGAATACGCAAACAAAACAAGTTCGTGTCAAACAAAAACAAATTTCTCAAATTTTCGTATTCTTCGCGTAGTCCAATATTTCGCTATTTCTTTTTATTGCAGATCTAAAATCAAAGTTCAGGTTGAATTTCGTAGAGAATTTCATGGCGCCACTATTTTAAAAAAGGGTTTTGTATTAGGGCATGTGAACAACAGAACTTCATGCACAAATACTGCGATCGGCTTCATTTTTAATTTTTCCCTCTTTTATGGTATATTTCTATGCTTATAAATTTCCTAATATATCCATTCTAGAAGATCGGTCATACATACGTTCTCGAGCATCATTTCCTGCAACTTTAATTGTAGGTTGAAGTTAGTAACTATCTGTTTTAGTGTAAAAAATTTTATCATGTAAATCGAGTCGAGACTTCAGAGCTATCTTTATATTGTCATTCTTCCATTTTGAATGTGTTCTATGTTTTCATGAATATTTTAGAAACCACTGTTGCCACTACAGGCATAACAGGAACAGCAGTAACTACTGGTACAACAGGTCAACAGCCAAGCACAGGTACATTTACTGGAACAACAACTAAGAGATGTGAAGAAATGCAAGCAGTTGATGAACCAGTCAGTAAGAAGATCACTGTCACACCAAATGAACTACCCAAAGGAGAGAATGTTGAATTTCAACCAACATCAAAACGAGGTGTTTCATTTCCAGAAAATGAAACGAGACCAACAATCACTGTTAACTTTGGTAAACCAGCCGAAGTACAATCAGTGACTATTCCACGTGATAAGACACCCGATGCTAATGTGGAACAATTTGAAGTCACATTCTATTCACCTGATGGAAAGAAAATCAATGATAAACCAATTTTGTCGAATCCAAGTCCAAAAGATGATAAAACAAAACCAGCTCACTTAGATTCAAATGAAATTCCATCCAATACACCAGTATCGAAAGTTGAGATTACAATTGTTCGTACAACCGATAATAAATCACCAAAAGGTGTCATTTTGGATATCAAAGCTTGTACTGAACCAACAACAGGTTAGTAATTGGGGTTGTCCACATTTCGCCAATAAAGCCTTCACCAATAAGACTCACGGCAATCGCGATAGTCCACTGTGGTTTCGATAACACACCCTGAGCCTCAGTTTCATGAATTAGCGAAAGAACAGGCATCTCGCGCCACGTTAACCGGTGACCCAAGCAGACAAGACCTGTGAAAAAACGCGTTTAAACGCACAGTCGAGAACCGCGACTGTGAGCGAAAAACGCTGACTAATAAAACGTCAAAAACGGCGTTTTTCGCGTGGAATTGGCACTTTCAGAGCGTTAAAACGCAGATTTTGAATTTTATAAAAAAATTAGTGCGTTAAAACATTAAGAAAACGAGTTTCTTAGCGTTTTAACACACTTTTTTTAATGCAATTCAAAATCTATGCGTTTTAACGCTCTGAAAGTGCCAATTTCACGCCAAAAACGCCGTTTTTGACGTTTTATTAATCAGCGTTTTTCGCTCACAGTCGCGGTTCCCGACTGTGCGTTTAAACGCGTTTTTTCACAGGTCTTGTCTGCTTGGGGACTAGGTGTGCATTGAAAAAGTCCTATACGTTATATTGATTACTCTAAGATATCACATATACTCAAACAACAATAGCTTTAGTTGAAAACGGTCGGATGCCACTGGGATGCGAACTTCGCTGAGTAAAGATCTGAAATTCTTCTAATCACTGCTTCGGGTCTGGAAAATTTTGCTAATTAGGTACCGATTGAAAAAATATCTCTGTATAGAATCAATTTTTTTTTGAGTTCCATTTAGTTCTTCTTCATTTGTGTCTATTTTTGACGCCTAAAATTGTTTGATCATCAGATGTTAACAATCTATCCATGCGCGTTGAGTCGTAATAATAACAATTATAGGGTGTGCTGCTACTCGTCAGACACAAAAGAAGCCAAGAAGAATATCTCGTTTTTTGAGACTACCTATTGAATTTGTATTAAAAATTTTCATTTAGACTATTAGGTTTGTGATTAGAATATAGATCATTATTAGATCAATCGATTGAGTTCACGTACAATAAAGTTTAAATCCGCTGTGTACAGGCTTAGGAAATCTACGACCCAAAGGACGCTATCCTCAATTCTTGCATGTATTTTATATTAATATTGTTCCATGAGAATTGAAGAAAGCCTACTAAACTGTCGCTATTGGCGAAAGTCTTACTTGAGACCTTTCCGTAACTCAGTAATTATCTCCTAATATATTGGTAATATTGTACTGTGAATGTGTTTTGTGTTTATATTAATATTGTAGAAAGTACTGTTGCTACTACAGGTATAACAGGAACTGGATTAACAACTGGTCAACAACCAAGTACAGGTACAGTCACTGGAATAACTACTAAGAGATGTGAAGAAATGCAAGCAGTCGATGAACCAGTCAGTAAGAAGATAACTGTCACACCAACTGAATTACCGAAAGGAGAAAATGTTGAATTTCAACCAACATCAAAACGAGGTGTTTCATTTCCAGAAAATGAAACGAGACCAACAATCACCGTTAACTTTGGTAAACCAGCTGAAGTACAGTCAGTCACTATTCCACGTGATAAAACACCCGATGCTAATGTGGAACAATTCGAAGTAACATTCTATTCACCTGATGGAAAGAAAATCAATGATCAACCAATTTTGTCTAATCCAAGTCCAAAAGATGATAAGACAAAACCGGCTCATTTAGATTCAAATGAAATTCCATCAAATACACCAGTATCGAAAGTTGAAATCACAATTGTTCGTACAACCGATAATAAATCACCAAAAGGTGTCATTTTAGATATCAAAGCTTGCACTGAACCAACAACAGGTCAGTAATTTTCTTTACATATAATAAGATGTAAAAGTCTTTGGCTCGTGTATATGCTATCTGTCTGGAAGCGTACTCGTGAAAATTTTCGAAGCATTTAGGTGCGAGAAATATCAGAAACAAGGGAAAGATCAATACAGGTTTGCGTAATCCATATATCATCGTAAGAAATCCGGCATTAAAACAAACTAGGTTGAACACAAAGCCAATTTGGCTAAAAGGAAATCAATGGACTTTTCACTTTGTACCTCACAGACGATTGAGATTTTGTCAGAAGTGCTCACTTGACGTACCTCTTCGTTTCAAATGCTAAATAAAATGCATGAAGATCAAAGAAAATAGACATGATAAGAATTAAGTACCCCTTTATATTATTTGGTAGAATCGTTCATGATCATTGCCGCTAGAGGAAAGACCATATCGTACTCAATTTCGCGAAATCAAGGGAGTATAACGAGTGATTGTCGCTGAATAATAGTATGCGTAAGTTACATTATTTACCAATTGTTCCAGAATGCCACATATTCACAATTGTAGCAGACGACGATCCTGAAATACGTAGCACAGCAGCGATAAAATCCGCTAAATAACAAAATACAGAAAAACATCGCATTAACATTGAGTAAACTCGCCACTAATCGAATATAGCACCTTTAATTAATCATTATAGCTCGTCACGTGAAACAAAAACTATCGAAATATGTATTCTTTTCGTGCACATATATCCAATAGGTAGAAAACCAGCTTTAGAATTTAAGTTCGTCCACTACAGTCGAAAACACAAGGCAATTCGCGCTAATTCCAACAGAGGGAAAGAAGTTCCCCTATCAATACTACTATTTTCCAAGTTTAAACTATGCCCTGTTTGTGTGCAAGTTTTCTATCGCCATTCAGTACATGCGTCTACACAGCTACCAAACATTGTAGCAGCAAAGACTTTGCGATTCTGTTGACAATTGACTCTACTTCACCGTAACTCAGTTTTTTTTTTTATTGATTTTTCAGAAACCACTGCTGCGACTACAGGTATAACGGGCACAGGATTGACTACGGGTACAACTGGTCAACAATTTAGCACACGTATGGTAACTGGAACAACAACAAAGAGATGTGAAGAAATGCAAGCTGTTGATGAACCAACAAGTAAAAAGATTACAGTCACACCAAATGAACTACCAAAAGGAGAGAATGTTGAATTTCAACCAACATCAAAACGAGGTGTTTCATTCCCGGAGAACGAAACTAGACCAACAATCACTGTCAACTTTGGTAAACCAGCTGAAGTACAATCAGTGACTATCCCACGTGATAAGACACCCGATGCTAATGTGGAACAATTTGAAGTGACATTCTATTCACCTGATGGAAAGAAAATTAATGATAAACCAATTTTGTCGAATCCAAGTCTCAAAGATGATAAGACAAAACCGGCTCACTTAGATTCAAATGAAATTCCATCCAATACACCAGTATCCCGAGTTGAAACTACAATTGTTCGTACAACCGATAATAAATCACCAAAAGGTGTCATTTTGGATATCAAAGCATGTACCGAACAAACAACAGGTTAGTAATTCTTTTCATTTACATTGAAACTCTTTCATCTTAACTCTATTGTGTTGTCTTGTTCATGTTACAGAAAGCACCGTTGCTACTACAGGAATAACAGGAACTGGATTAACAACTGGTCAACACCCAAGTACAGGTGCATTCACTGGAACAACAACTAAGAGATGTGAAGAAATGCAAGCTGTTGATGAACAAGTCAGTAAGAAGATCACTGTCACACCAAATGAATTACCCACAGGAGAGAATGTTGAATTTCAACCAACATCAAAACGCGGTGTATCATTCCCAGAGAACGAAACTAGACCAACAATCACTGTCAACTTTGGTAAACCAGCTGACGTGCAATCAATCATTATTCCACGTGATAAGACGCCTAATGCTAATGTGGAACAATTTGAAGTGACCTTCTATTCACCTGATGGAAAGAAAATCAATGACAAGCCAATTTTGTCAAATCCAAGTCCAAAAGATGACAAGACAAAACCGGCTCATTTAGATTCAAATGAAATTCCATCAAATACGCCAGTATCCCGAGTTGAAATTACAATTGTTCGTACAACCGATAATAAATCACCAAAAGGTGTCATTTTGGATATCAAAGCTTGTACGGAACAAACAACAGGTTTGTAATTCTTTTCATTTACATTAGAACTCTTACATTTTGACCGTATTGCGTTCACTTATTCATATTACAGAAAGCACCGTCGCTACTACGGTTTTAACAGGAACTGGATTAACAACTGGTCAACAAGCAAGTACAGGTGCATTCACTGGAACAACAACAAAGAGATGTGAAGAAATGCAAGCAGTTGATGAACCAACAAGTAAAAAGATCACTGTTACACCAAACGAATTACCCAAAGGAGATAATGTTGAGTTTCAACCAACATCAAAACGAGGTGTCTCATTCCCAGAGAATGAAACTAAACCAACAATCACTGTTAACTTTGGTAAACCAGCTGAAGTACAATCAGTGACTATTCCACGTGATAAGACACCCGATGCTAATGTGGAACAATTTGAAGTAACATTCTATTCACCTGATGGAAAGAAAATTAATGATCAACCAATTTTGTCTAATCCAAGTCCAAAAGATGATAAGACAAAACCTGCTCAATTGAAGTCAAGTGAAATTCCATCCAATACACCAGTATCACGAGTTGAAATTACAATTGTTCGTACAACCGATAATAAATCACCAAAAGGTGTTATTTTAGACATCAAAGCCTGCACTGAACCAACAACAGGTTAGTAATCCGGTCCACTTCTTTTGAAGTTTTTTGGTTCTGAATATATTTTACGTAATATTGATCTTTTAGAAAGTACTATTAGTACTAGAAGCATGACAGGAACAACTGTAACATATGAGACCGGTATCACTCAACCAAGTGCGAGAACCGAAACAGGCACAACTACTAAGAGATGTGAAGAAATGCAAGCTGTTGATGAACCAGTTAGTAAGAAGATCACTGTGACACCAAACGAACTACCAAAAGGAGAGAATGTTGAATTTCAACCAACATCAAAACGAGGTGTTTCATTCCCAGAGAATGAAACGAGACCAACAATCACTGTCAACTTTGGTAAACCAGCTGAAGTGCAGTCAGTGACTATCCCACGTGATAAGACACCCGATGCTAATGTGGAACAATTTAAAGTAACATTCTATTCACCTGACGGAAAGAAAATCAATGATCAACCAATTTTGTCGAATCTAAGTCCAAAAGATGACAAGACCAAACCTGCTCATTTAGATTCAAATGAAATTCCATCAAATACACCAGTATCGAAAGTTGAGATTACAATTGTTCGTACAACCGATAATAAATCACCAAAAGGTGTTATTTTGGATATCAAAGCTTGTACTGAACAAACAACAGGTTCGTGATTCACTCCATTCACTCGACGTTTTTTTTGAAGGACGATCTAAAAGGAGTGCTGATGCACATAGTGTGGAAATTTGTAGCTATATAGAGGCCTTTAGTTTTGATCGTCACCTACCGTCAAGAACACCATAACCAGTTACATAAATAGCTAACAAACAACTCTGATGAAATAATATTACATAGGAGAGAGTAAGTGATGAGCGGTAAGATCCACCAGAGGCCAGACAGTTCCCACCTGAGAACTTTCATATATTGGTGTAGATATGCACAAGTTAGCGTCGTCTGTTTAAACTATTTCTGGAATACTGGTTATTCAAGTGTTATGCTCTATGCTATGGAATAATGCCGAAGTATACTCTTTCAACCGTTCCAATCCGAGTTTAATTATTTTATTACTTTAGTTGTATCATTATATAATATTTATAAAAAAAAATTTACAATAAATGTTTCTTAAACCTAAAATTAAAACAACCCCGAAAATAGATAAAGTATGCTTCAGTTTAAATAAAAAAAAAATTCTTCCGTCATAGCGGCCGGTATCTCTAAATATTCAAACTACGCCCAATATCTAGGACACGCGCACTCAAATGGTTAAATATCAAATGTTTTTTTCCTTTATAATTATTTTAGAAAGCACCGTCGCTACTACTGGTATAACAGAAACTGGATTAACAACTGGTCAACAACTAAGTACAGGTACAGTCACTGGAACAACTACTAAGAGATGCGAGGAAATGCAAGCTGTTGATGAACCAGTCAGTAAGAAGATAACTGTCACACCAAACGAACTACCAAAAGGAGAGAATGTTGAATTTCAACCAACATCAAAACGAGGTGTCTCATTCCCAGAGAATGAAACTAGACCAACAATCACTGTCAACTTTGGTAAACCAGCTGAAGTACAATCAGTGACTATTCCACGTGATAAAACACCCGATGCTAATGTGGAACAATTTAAAGTTACATTCTATTCACCCGACGGAAAGAAAATCAATGACCAACCAATTTTGTCTAATCCAAGTCCAAAAGATGACAAGACTAAGCCTGCACAATTGAATTCAAATGAAATTCCATCGAATACACCAGTATCCCGAGTTGAAATTACAATTGTTCGTACAACCGATAATAAATCATCAAAAGGTGTTATTTTGGACATCAAAGCATGTACCGAACAAACAACAGGTTAGTAATTCTTTTCATTTACATTGAAACTCTTTCATCTTAACTCTATTGTGTTGTCTTGTTCATGTTACAGAAAGCACCGTTGCTACTACAGGAATAACAGGAACTGGATTAACAACTGGTCAACAAGCAAGTACAGGTACATTCACTGGAACAACTACTAAGAGATGCGAGGAAATGCAAGCTGTTGATGAACCAGTTAGTAAGAAGATCACTGTGACACCAAACGAACTACCAAAAGGAGAGAATGTTGAATTTCAACCAACATCAAAACGAGGTGTCTCATTCCCAGAGAATGAAACTAGACCAACAATCACTGTCAACTTTGGTAAACCAGCTGACGTGCAATCAGTCACCATTCCACGTGATAAGACACCCGATGCTAATGTTGAACAATTTGAAGTAACATTCTATTCACCTGATGGAAAGAAAATCAATGATCAACCAATTTTGTCTAATCCAAGTCCCAAAGATGACAAGACGAAAC
>JAJEKB010010640.1:2400-13202 GCA_022393335.1 Macrotrachela quadricornifera | reverse complement strand
ATGCAGAATTTCGAGCTGAGTCTAACTCAACCAATTTTAGACCCAACTCAAGCAACATAGCGAATCCGGACAGGAAAAACTTTCAGAAAATTTTTGAAAAAAACCAGTATTTTGGGATCAAGTGTTGATTTTTGCTCGATGGCCTCCTTGGTCTTTACACCATCAGATTCGCCGTAAAATTCTGCATATAATTCAAGTTGAACCAAAATCAACTCAAGTTCAGGAGCGAATCTAGACAGTAAAAACTCGAATCTGGTTCTAACTTTACCTACGTCATTAAGTCATATATTAATAATAAAATTTTTTTCTCATATTTCGCGCATTACAATCTCAGCTGAGTTCTCATGTCAACTGTGACGAATACATTATTAAAAATGCAAACATCTTTATCTAACTCTTCATTATAAACTTTATTAAATCCTACAAAAAAAATCTAGATTATGCGATAGTAAAATATTTTCTTCTTATCATAAACTTTGTATTGATTTAGAATGAAGAGTCAGCATTTGCATCAATAGTTTTTTTTCTCTCTGCTTCTTCATATTATCGAATTAATATGATCTGAAACGGGAAGATTTCATAATTTCATAAAAAATCCAGTTTATAACTTACTTTTTCAGATACAGGATTCATTGGTTTTATCGGTTTTTTCCGCTATTTTTTCCAAACAGTTAATATTCATTGTATATATTGAAAATTTTCTTGAAGATTTTTTTTCATGTTCAAAATATTCATTTATATAAGATATTTCTTTATCATTTTGTTTAGAATTTGTAATATCTTGTTCAGAAGAATATAAATAATTACTTTTCAAATACTAAAATTAATAAAAATTTACTATTGATTAAATTATCAAATTTAGTAAACTTCATTTAAGTATAAAAACTAATAAAATTGGAATTTAAATGTATTGAGAATAAATATACGGCAGTACTAGTAAATCTTTCTCGAAATATAATAATAGATAAGAAATTTTAGAATAAAATAAAAATATTTAGTAAATCTATTATTGGTGTATATAGATATTTCATAAATATTAACATCATCTATACATTTACGCATCTCATTGATACAAATACGCACATGGCGCATTTGACGTCATCTATACATACGTATATTATCATTCGTGTGTCACTCATCATATAGACAAATCACCAATTTAATGTTATTTATTTATACAAACATGTATATTATTTATTTAATATTAGGTATAGAAATGCATGCATCCGTAATATATCGTCATTCATACATAATAGAAATAGGTATTTGTTTGTTTGTTTTTTGTCGATGAATAAAATATTGAAGTGATTCATTTTAACACACAATAAAGGTTTCTTTTTGCGTATACAATTTATTTAAGGTAACTTAGTGTATATTCATTGTTGGATTATTTAGTATGTAATTTATTATATAATCTATTCAATAGTGTAAAGTATAAAAGTCGAAAGTATTATCTAATTTATATATTCCTTTTAAATTAGAATATAATTAATCAAATCTAATATGGATAAAAATGATGCTGAAATTCGTCAAGAATATGATGAACAATTTCATGATATTGAAAAACAATCTCGCTCAAAAAATGTATTAATTGTTCTATTATGTATATTATGTAGTGCATTAATTTCATATCTTATAAATAATCCTTATGGTAGTTATATACCATTAATGTTAATGGCTACATATCAATGGTATATAATGTCTCCAAGAGAAATGCGTTCATATTATGGTTTATGTCGATTATTATTATCTATATTAGTTGTTGGTTTATGGAATGTATTTATATTTAAAATTCTTATTCAAAGTATTGCTTATTTGTTAGGTTATCATGATTTATCAATAGAAAAATTTCAACATTTATTTCCATATGCATTAATAACTACGCTATTGGTTAGAAATCAACAAGGTATGGATTTAAATGATAAAAGACGTTATATAATACATATATTACATGATATACCAACATTTCTATTAATTATAATTTTTAAATCATTAAATCATCCATTTAATTCATTATATAGTGAAATAACAAAATATTGTTATTTAGGATGTTTACCTGTTGCTAATGATGTTAAAATATTAAATGATATTGGAATAAAATATGTTGTAAATTTATGTGCTGAATATAAAGGACCACGTCGAACATATGAAAAATATAATATAAAACAATTACATTTACCAACAGTTGATACAACAGCACCATCATTAAAAACAATAGAAAAAGCAATTGAATTTATGAATGAAGCATATATAAATAATAAAAAAATCTTTGTTCATTGTAAAGGTGGAGTGGCAAGAAGTGCTTCTATTGTATTATGTCATTTAATTGCTAATGAAAAAATCTTACCAGAAGATGCATTAAATTTACTTAAAGAAAAAAGACCTGAAATAACAACTAGTATTACTACTTATACATCTGTGAAACAATTTATAAATTCATTAAATAATAAATAAACATAATAAATAATATATAATATTTTGTAGTGTCTTTTTCTTTTTCTTTTAATTATTTAATTAACTAAATCGTAATAATTATCAATTTTGATTTATTGAAAGAGTCGTAAACTAATGCTTGTTTGCAATCTAATCTTTGTACTAAGATCTATTTGATCCATAATGAACAATGATATAGTAAAGATAAACAGAAATTGATGTGTTCTCTTTAAATTGACATAAATAAGGATATACTTCTGGATGCTTATTGAGATAAGAAAATATTCTTTGTAAGTTTTGAATAAGAAAAATTTTATAAAATTTTTTTACAATTAAGCTTTTTGCTATACACTAAAATTTACACAATTCAATGCACTCAAATAACTTAGGATCATTTTTCCTATGTATTTTTCTAGTTGAAGTTCAGACTCGATAGGATATCTTCTTGATTTTTAACAGAGAAAATAAACTTAATACCATCATCTCAACTTATTTTCATCTACTAGTCGAGTTTTGTCTACTCTCAAAATTTCTAATCCATCGATCGAGTCTTTACCAAGATAGTGTGAAAGTTAGGTAATAGCACCATTTATGCTGGAAGTTTGACAAATTATAGCATACTATTTATTTGAAAGATACTTTGTGGTTGACACTTATTTCTATTTCGAATATAGAGAAATATTTGAATTTTTAAGCATCTGTATTAGAGTTTCGATAACTTTACTATATTTAAGCGGTCTAGAATTCCATTCATTCCTTATAAATCAGAAAAATAAATAATAACAGCTTATTCTTGATTTTTTAATTAAATATTTATATATTATTATTTACAAAGTCATTCATATTCAACATTTAGTAATGTGCAGAGAAAAATTTTATTAAAAAATTATCTGTCAACTTTTCATTTTTTTTCTTCTAAACTTTTGAAATATTTACTAAATAGACTAAGGATTTACATGAGAAGAAATGTATATATTCATAGTTTATCCAAATCGAACTAAGAAAAAAAATTATATTTCAATATTTGTCGTACACTTTTAGATTCGATGAATTTTTTTAA
Source organism: Macrotrachela quadricornifera (assembly GCA_022393335.1). Lineage (NCBI taxonomy): Eukaryota > Metazoa > Rotifera > Eurotatoria > Philodinida > Philodinidae > Macrotrachela > Macrotrachela quadricornifera. Next base: position 9,709 of record JAJEKB010010640.1, on the reverse strand, counting down.
TCAAAAATTCTGCTAGATTTTTTTTAAAAATATTTAAAAGTAGTAATCATTGAACCGAATACGTTTTTCTTTTATAGTTCATGTCAAGGAAATCTCAAATATAAGTTTTTTTTCTTTATAGAACATTTCTTAAATACAGTATTTATACTATCATCGAGGTCAAAACATAATGAATATTGATATTTTCTGAATATTTCAAGAACGATAATGGCTACAGACTTGCGATTTTCACCATTAGAAAGAGAAATGTGGGGAAAATCTTTTGATACCACTACAATTTTCAGAAGCATTCATCTAGTAGTCAGTAAATGCCCGAACATAAGTTGGTCAATAGAATCTAGAAATTTCTCATTAAACGTTGAATTTTGAGAATGAAATTTTTTATAACACACATTTTTCTTTCTGTCCTACAAGTTTCAAAGTTATATCTTATACCGTTCAGTTGCTGGACATTGGACAATAAAACATGAATAATCTGTTAAAAGGGGTCTTTTTTAATGAAATTATTCTCAAATAGATGAATTTTATTAGCTGTTAGTGGCATCTTTTCTATCAATTAAAAAATGAGGTTAAAGTAATATATTAGCAAAATAAAATACATTTTTATATACTTTAGACTATGCTCTATAAGATGATAGTAATGGGTTTGTAAAACAATTACTTCAAACTACGAGCATTGGAGGTGATGCGTTACGCGGACAAGCCGATATATATACCATATTGTGACAAATAGGTTAGAATTTTAAGTAAGAATTTGCAAACCTTTCAAACTACAAGTTTTTCTTCTTGAAGATATCCGTGTAACAAGTTTGTTGTACCTTCTTGATGAAATCCGACGTTTGTTTTGAATTTATCTCAACCCAGTTCTCTTGCTTTTTGAATTGCAAAAAGCTCTAGATCACTATCATGAATTGCTGTTTTTTCAATTTTTCGTTTCACGTAGAACTCATTCCACATAAATTCTTTGACTTTTTCAAACTTTTCTGATCTTGTGCCGTTCTTTTCAATATATTCTCTGAATGTTGTGATATAATACATATGTTTCACTTTTCGGAATCTATTTCTGATACTTGCAATTTTATAATTTGGATGTTGATCAACCCATTCTACTATTTCTTCCATCTCTTCCAATGTAAAATTATTCTGAATATCCAAATATTCACTTTCATCATAATCGTCAACATTCTGTTCGTCATCATTGGTGTCTTCTTCATCCATCATTTCATCGTATTCATCAGAAAAATCGAGAGTTTGGTAAATATATAGTTCATTAAAGTGATCATCCTTGAATGTCTTCAAAATTTCGAATAACTGTTGAGAAGCCAAAATCTCACCTTCAGTTGTTGTTGAATTTTTCAAGTGAAATTGCATTTGTCTTAAATGAAGCAGATGTTTTGCGATATTCATCAAATTCATTTTTTCAATCGATTAAGTCAATTTTTTCAAATGTTAGTCGTAGTGGAAAATAAGAAAGAACGCTACTTCGAATACACACTCGATTGAAACTTACGAAGGTAAATCGCAAAGCAGTATAATTTAGAGACTCTTCACGTCTGATGTCTCATTTTTCTTCACTATTGAATACCCTTCACTCTATGTCATCAATAAATTTTTGTAACTTCTCAAGACTCCATGAGTAGCAATCATATAAACACTTCTTTCTCTCTGCATTGCGATGTCGAAATATGTGAATAGTTCCAAAAATTGTTGTGTAATGCACTAATGTACTTAATTTTTGAATATCTTACATATTAACACTTTTTAAACACGATACTTGTTTTTTCCGAAAGCGACACCGTTGAATCTCAACAGACGTCGCATCTAAAGTAGTCTAAATGGTGTCAATAAAACTCACCTCGTTCTCGGGAACATACTTCGTAACAAATCTGATGACTATCTTAAAAGCTGATATAAATATTTCATAAAATGATCATGTTTCTGTACTCATAAATACAGAACTTAAAAATTGATTATCTCTGTCAAAGTGAGCCATCAGCAGCTCATATTTAAAATTTGTTAGTTTTTCAATGAATGTGATCATTTGCACCCCACACGGTCGTTCGATTCGCTCATCAGTAGAGACTGTTCCATTGTAAGTAATTTATAATAAAGATTAAGTGTAATCATATAAGATAGGATGAATGTTTTTATGGTGGTATGGGACTTATATTTTCTCTTTTTCTTTCTTTAGCATTGAACTATCACTGTAATACATGCGTTTGTCACTTATATTGTTCGTTCTAATGTGACACGTGAATGCAAACATTTCTTCGAGAATATTCCAATACAATGCGTTCTTTTTTCTGTCTCATATCTACCCACCTAATTGTTGTATAAATATTTGCCATTGAAAGTGTACTTCAAATTTGGAATGTAGCGACGAATGTAAATGCTAAAGTGTTTGTAAAACGAAGGCTTTCACTAACATCTAGAACTCATATTTACACACACGCTGAAATCAACAAAGCCAGTGCTGAAACCAGATGAAAAATTTTCAGCCCGTTCGGTCCGACCGGTTGAAAAATGATTTTTAGACAAAAATGATCTGAAATATAAGACACTTGAGTAGTACATGTAAGAGACACTTAACATTACCAATTTTTTTTAAAAAGAACGTCGAAAACAAATAATTAAAACAATATGTGATTTAAGCACTTTTTTATGAATTCTAACAGAAAAATGCGTGATATCTTGGTTTTTATGGCCAGAATCAGAGTCAACAAAGAAGAATTTTTGAAATTTTCAAGCGGTGAAATTCCGATCTCTTTAAGTCCAGTTGGACCGATACTAGCTCTGAACAAAACTTTCCGTTAAAATTAAAGTTGATGAGAACTTATTTAAATTGGTTCATGCGCATACGGATAAGAGTGGATTTTGGTTTAGGATGCTGGTTATGCGAAGTTAGTCTTCTTTTTAAAAAATATTTCTATCTTGAGACTCCGTTACAATAGAAAATCAGATCGCACTATTGTTCTAGCTGCTTCAAAGGATACCTTTGCAGACATATTATTAGTATAGATATTAGGTTGAAATTTTGCAATCCACCTCCATCAGCAGAGAATATACCATTAATTGAAAAAGGAAAAAGAGCACAACCACGAAAAGCAACGAAAACTTTGTTAATATAATAACTCTACAATTAATTTTTTTACTTAGATATTCATGTCTCTTTACTTAGCAAAAATTGTTTATTTACCTATCGATTTCTAATATTTTGCTTAGAAAATCAAGCTTGTTTACTTAGAATTTAAATAAAAAACTTAGTAAAAATGTCTTTTTTACTTAGCTTTTATTTAAAATTACTTTGCACTTAAATGGGTGGCTTTACATAAAACGATATTTTCAAAATAATTGTTATTTGCAGTTTTCGGTATTTAAAATGCAACAGATTCTGATGATTTGCAACAATATGTTGAAAGCAAAGCAAATCAGACATTTTGTAGAGCAAGCTTTGTTCTATAAACTAATGTATAAAAATACTTTCCTCAAATTTGAATAGAGGCAGTTTTAATCAAAATACAAAAATGAACTACATAAAATATTTTGTACAAACATCATTTTTGGTCTCCATCAAAGATTTGCTCTCAATGATTCAACTTCAGTCTAGAAAAAAACTCTTTATACATATTTAGAGAGAGCATCAAATATTGATTTTAACCAGCTACTTTTCATTCTCTCAAGTTACTTATAAGTGGTCAAAAAAAAAGCATAAACATTTTGTGCGAAATCTTTTACAACAGCGTTCATTAGAAAACCTTATATAACGTTATATTATTCTTAAGAATGAATAGTGTGAAAAAACCAAGTTTCGATACTTTTTGAATCTGTCTATATTATTTTATTTCAAATTAAATCATACAATAGTTCAAATATTTGTTTCACACTACAATCAAAAAATCTAAATCTATATCAAAATCATTTATATTTTATCCATACTAAATCAATTAAGCCATTTTTTTCATCAATTCATACAAATCGCTGAATGCTATTTTGACTGTTTTGACATAATCGGAACTGACATTTTTATTACTGGAACCAGCCTTTTGATCAAGAACTTTTTTGATACATGATTGCATCAATTTTCGATTCGACACACACTCATATGCAAAGATCTCCTTTGGATTGCATATGCGAAGAACCGACGTTTCAAAATCAAAGTATACGGAAGCATGTTGTGTTACTTTTAGAGCAGCTGTAATAACTCCTGAATTAATAGACTTGCCACCGTTGTTCTTTTTAGATGATGATGATGATAATGACGGAGTCAGTTTCAGTGCTGGTGGACATTTTTTAGCTATAACATCACGAGCAGCTGAATTCAAACATATAGTACCAACTTCAGCAGGTGTATTATCAGTAAAATTGTTTGCCAATAAAATGTCGAAAACCTTGGAATAAGTTTTAGATGGACAGCATTGTTTAGCAACTTGGCACTTCAGTTTTGTAATAGTTTTTTGTTTCTCCGGAAGTGAAGACCCGACCTTTTCCACTAAGACAGTTATATCCTTAGCATCTGCTTTGGCCGATGATGATGGACGTTGCAGACTTCCACCAATGGTACCAAAAAAGACGAGGAGAGGTAGAATGCAAAAAGTACTATGCATGTAGAATACAAAACAATCTTATGAATAGTAACAAACAAACTGATGAGAATTTAAATTGGAATTCAATGTACTATCATATTTCATTAAAAAGATAAAGAAAGAGAGAAACAACAAACTTCGATAGAAACAATAATAAAATTTGACCTTGTTCGAATGAAAAAATAACGAGTAAGGTTCGATCGGTAGCCGGACAATTCGTTGCAATGACATAATTTTTTTTTTATTTCGCTTTCTTTATTGTGACATTCGGGAGTGCTAAAAATTAGTACCGTTAGGATTCACAGCTGATTGTGACATATCACTATTTGCAGTATATGCATACAAATAAAAAAAGGCACGTTTCAATGAGGTTGTGTTAAGTTAATAGATAAAGGGAGAATAAGTAGATATGGAATTAATAAATTGAAAAAAGGGGGAAAATGATACCAAAGGAGAGACAGAAAGAAAGAGAAGAAGAAAAAAGCGCAAGCTAGCTGTGATACGAGGGAAAGCGATAAAATATGAGTCTGAACGACGAGTACCACCACGCCTTACTAGGGGTCTTCAACATTCTAAAAAATTAAGCCATTGAAAGAGTTGGCATTTATGCCTTTCCTGCAACAGTTTGATTCGTCTCAATTGAAAAAAATGACCTACGTGATAGTTTTTGCTTTTACGGAAAGTATCCCAATAGAAAATATCATTTCAATATGAGAAGCACGGTAGAAATGTAATGAAATGCATTAGACATTATGAAAGAATTAAACTTAAACAATATTGATTAGAACGAAATACAGATTTTCTTAGAATTTGCCTTATTTACAATGTAACACCAAAATCCATTAGATTCAAACCATATAGTAAACAATTTTCACTTACCCATAAATATCATGAATTATGTCGATCTATATTATATAATTTATTTAAAGAACAACAAAAAAGGGTAAAAAAGTTAAACGTTGGTATAATTAGCTGTGAATCTACCATTAAAAATACTGTGACTTATTCTCTTTGAATTGGTATTGAATCTTATATAAATAAACTTATTATGAAAGAAAAAGAAATTATAAACATACGTCATAATAAAAAGTTTTCATCTTTAAACATTCCATTGAATGACCAGGAATTCAACAATAAATTAGTTTATAATTTTTCTTATCGTACTTTATCATCAGCTGAAGAAAGCCTTTTAGAAAAAGGTTGGAAATATGCTATTACTATCAATAAAATTAATAATCTCACTGTAAAAACTGATATCGAATATATGTATCATTGTATGGACGAAACTCATTATTGAAAAATACTGATAAAGCTAATAAAGTTAAAACATTACTTAATCTATTCCCTAGACTGAAAGGATAGGGTCTAGCAACGGAAATTCAACTGTGTCTGTCTATCTGTCTGTCCATAAAAAGGCAAAAATGACCACGTTGCTAAGGCATAGATAAGCGCGTAACTATGGCACAAATGACCATGTATCTATAATGGAAATGAGCATTTGCTGCTGGTAGCAAAAGATAAACTATTTAGTTATCGTATAAATATTATACTATTCCCTAGACTCAAAGTATAGGGTCTAAAAACTTAAATTCACCAGTGTCTGTCTGTGCGTAACATAGTCCAAAGTACTACTAAGCTCTGACATAAGCAGCCATTTCCATTAGACTATCAGGTTAAGTCCTAGAAAGAAGAACTCATGTGCATTCGTCAGTTTGTCTGTTCTTTATTAAAAACGACCAAAATGAACACATTGAGATTTTGAGAGAAAAGCATACGTAGAATTATTTAATATGATTTAGTTGATAGTTAATACTGTATGAATGTCAATGAGTGTGTAAATAATAAATCGTTGAATATTATTAAAACAATATGAACATATAAGCATAACTAACAAATTTATATTTTATGAACAATATTATTTTTATTCAAATGAAAACAGCGCTCAGATAATTATTTAATATTCCTTTGGTTGTCTAGTGCTGTCGGCGCTATTTTCTGAACAAAATATTCAATTTATGACAAAAAATTTCGAGTTCGTAAACGGATCTCTTTCATATATGGTATTGAGAATTCTAAAAATTAGTTTTTGTGATCATTATGATATACTAGCGAGTACCCCTGCATACTGTACCGCTGTTTTCTCTCTAACGTATGACATCAAATATATAATCTTTGACTCGGCACAGACATGCACACACTTGACATTATGTACATAGAAGCCCTTACGGCTTCACACTCTTATATCGCCTATATTGTTACAGTCGATGTAGTCTTCGACCTTATATCATTTGTAGTTCTTGTAGCCTTATCTGTTTATTGCTTTAATCTCTTTTTCCGTTCCCCTTATTTCCTAATCGCCTTATTGCCTTACTTAAGAGCCTATGGGTATCCCTATAATATAGCTCTTGAAGTCTTATGGGTATCCCCATATTATAGCCTTTGAGGACCTACGGGTACCCCCATATTATAACCCTTGAGGACCTATGGGTACCTTCCTAGTATAGCCCTCGAGGACGTAAAGGTGCTGCCATAGTATAGCTCTGCACGTCCTATGATTACCTACATGTTATAGCTCTTCAGGTTCTATGAGTACCCCCATCATATAACCCTTGAGGACCTAAGGATACCTGCATACTATAGCCTTTGGAGACCTATGGATGCTCTCATAGCATAACCCGAGAGGACCTATGGTTACCCCGATATTATAGCCCTTGAGGACCTATGAG
>JAJEKB010010636.1:684-22791 GCA_022393335.1 Macrotrachela quadricornifera | reverse complement strand
GATATATGTATATACCTAGATACGCTACACCTATATAAAGACCGAGGAATTTTCTTTTGAATAAAGTAAGGGAACGCGTGGCAACGTGAACATCTAACTATCGGTTCACCGGTTCCATCTAAAACATACAGTGCTAGACAAAACTATAAGGATAAAGTACTTTTTATTTTTTTCTACTATGCCATACATTTCCCTCATGTGTCAATAATGATTTAAATAGACAATGAAATTCTTTATTAGTTGCATTCTATATCCTATTTGCATAAATAGACGAAGAGAGGAAAGATCTAAAAAAACAAAAAGATGATACTTTTCAATTTCAACTAGAATTTACAGGAATCAATTTTCAATAACGCCATTTTAAAGATAACAAAAATCTCAGCACAATGAAGAATCGCCGCATTTTTTTTTAATCCTTCTTTGCAAATGTATAAGTATGATAAAAACAAAAAAAAAGTGAAATTTTACAAAATAAAAAAGTTAGTGAAAAACGACTTTTAGTCATTTTTTTTTTCATTTTTATGATGCTTGTAATTCTGTAAGAGAAACTCGTGGAAATTGCGTTGATCCTTCGATTTTGCGAACAACTTTCAACTTTTAAGGTGGTACTACATAGGATACTAAAAAAACCTTACGATCGACTCTCTTAAAAGGCTCGACCCAAAGCTAACCATACCGCTATAAGGCCTAGAGATATTTAGGATTATTTGCAAAATTTCAGACTTCTAAGTCTTGTAATTTGTTGCAGTCTATCGTTTCTTTTGTACTAGGTATACGTGATTTCTAATATAACACATAACGGGTTTAATGGTCGCGTTTTGTGTATCAATTTTTAATCCTTTAATACACTTGTATTAAAAAAATAAAAGACATCACAAGATGCAGCGTACAAAGCTCTGCAATTTACATAAGACCGCTTTTTTGATAACTGCACGTTTTGAGCGATCAAATTTCGACACCATAAAAAAATAATACGAACGAGAAATTTCTTTGTTCTTGTTTCACGTTTTTATCCCCAATACAGGTTGTAGAGCTTTTCACGCTGCATGTTTCGTCCTACTTTGTTTTTATTTAAGAAAAAGTATTAAGTGACAAAAAGATGAAATAAGAAAAACAGAGCTCATTCTGTGGGGATTCCCGAATTTCGCCAATAAGACTTTCGCCAACTGAAAGCAACCGGACATTCGCCAATGGCGAAAGTCCACAATATGTGTTGGCGAGAGTCCAGTGGACATTCGCCAATTGGCGAAAATCTGATGGTGCATTGGCGAAAGTTCAGTGGACAGTCGCCAACTGGCGAAAGTCTAGTGATGTATTGGTGAAAGTACTGTGGACTCTCGCCAATTGGTGGAAGTACAGTAATCTTTCGCTAGTCAGCAAATAATCGATGAAATTCGACTATTTTTCTCAGAAGTATATGAATGTGACATACATATGAAGATGCATGTGTCAGAATCTATTGAGTTGATTCTAGATGTCAGTGTAATGAGTAGAGATTTGTCATAATATACAGGATATACTCTTCTCGAAAACAAAGATCTCATAATAGATCTTACAGAATTCTAACTTTGGTTTATTTTTCAGACATTTTTTCAAGTTGTAGTCAAAGCATCTAGTATCTAATTATTTTCGTTTTACAGTTTCTTTTAGGAATATTTTTCATTTTTAAACCCTTTGGCTATCATGGAAAGGAGCCCTGAGAATTACCTGAGGTTTTAGAGTCTACACGGTTTGTTACGATACCCTTTTTTAGAGACTAGTGAGCGCACATGGGACGTTCGCCAATTGGCGAAATTCGGGTTAGCCAAAAAAATGTGCTCTTATGTAAATTGTAGGGCTTCACACGCTACATCTTATGATGTAGTTTGGTTTTCTAACGCAACCTATTAAAGAATTGAAAATTGATACAGAAAGCGCGACTATGTAACCTGTCTCACTAGTACAAAAGAAATGATAGACTACAACAAAGCACAAGACTTAGAAGTCTGATATTTTGCACATAATCCTAAATAACTCTGGGCATTATAGCAGTATAGCTAGATCTTGGTCATGTCTTTTAAACAAGTCGGGCAAAAAAGCCTTTTTAGTGCCCCATGTATTGAAAACTGACTCACACAAATTCTTCGGACACTTGACAACTACCATTTTTCGTTTTTTGAAACCTTTATTGTCTTTGTTCGTCTGTGAAAATATAGTGTAGAATGCATCTGATAGAGAATCTCATTGGCTATTTACATCATTACTGGACTATGAGAAAAATGTGTGACGTAATAGAAAAAAAATTAAAAATACTTTATTCTCATAATTTTGTCCAGCACTATACATGACTCAAACGTTTCTCTTTCTGCATATTTTTAATTCAGCAGATTCCATCGTGTTTTGTGTACTCTCAAATGCTTACATTGAATACTAAGTGCAAAAAAAATGATGAATCACGAAAGTTTTTTGATAAACTGTATTTGATGAACAAGAATCTCCAAACACTTGGCAAAAATGTTCAATTGTCACGTTTCTCAAAGAAGAGATTCCATCCATAACAGATGGCGAGCAAGCACCAATAATTATTGATGAAAATTTATCATCAACCGATGTTGAAGTCGATCAAACTCACCGATCATTCGTAAAAATCGATCGAATTTACCGACAGTCGATGACAACTCTGAAGGTGCAGATACTTCGGATCCGTATACGGTTCCAAATGAACATCATTCACATACAAGGATCATCCTAACAGCTATCAATTTTAAGATTGTGCCTGTCAAGATCTGTAAGGAAACTACCATGATTGATTTCGATAGATAATTTGCTAATTCGTCAATGTGAAAATGGACAAGGAACAATATCGTCCAAGAAAAACAATAGTAATAAGACTAAGATTGTCAACAAACGAAAATCAATAACATCAACAAATATATCAACCTTGCAAAATATGATCGAAAACGATCAGGCAAATGAACCGAGCCAAAAACGTTGTACATCACCAACAGAATAGCAATCAGTAAAACGATCTAGACGCTTGATGAAAAAGAATAATTTGTGTTGACTTCGTTCTTCAACGTTCGAGTTTACTGTACTAAGCTATAGAGTAAAGACTTTTTCAAAATAAAAAAGCATGGCCTTATATTACGTCTTTGTACATCTTTATTTTCATTGTGATCTTCTACTGAGGTCAGCTTCCGACTAATCATTAAATAAAACATTTAAAAAACTATAATAATTAATTAATTAATACTTCTAATAAATATTTATCGGATTTTTTCATGTAAAAATTGCTGTTTTCGTATGAAAATATGCTATGAATAGTAGAATAGGTCGGAGTTTCTCGAAAAAAAACAACAGAAAAACGACACTATTTGACTAATTATTAATTAAAATTTTGGGAAAATTAAGTATTTTTGTAATTGGTTAATTAATTAGTGCATAGCCTTCTAATACGGCTGATGAACTCTTGTTCAGACATGATGTTTCAAAGGAAATGGCCTTCTAACATGGAGCGACCTTTTATTCCGAAGGAATCTAGATTAGTATTACGTCATTCATTGCTCTACCTAGTGTCTCTTGTAATTAAAATGACAAATAAATTTGTAATTTTAATTTTTTTTCATTTCATTTTTCTTGTTGAAAAAGAACCTGTATCCAAATAGACATGTTTAGTTGACGAAACCATCGGATTCTAATGAACGCCACATGATCTGGTAAAAATGCAAAATCATTCATTGGCTAGTATTTTGTACAAAACTATTACTTGACCAAGCCACTGAGGATTTAGAATCTGTACTCATCGGCCTAACTACAAAATATTTGCATAAGACCATTTTTTTACAGAGCTGCTAAGCTTCTTTTTAAAAAATGGTGTACAGATATTTTACCTTTTGTTACAAAATCAAAGCTCTCCTTATCGGTATTCAGAATTGTGAAGCTCGATTTCGAGGCTAAAAATGAAGTTTGGTATGATGCCATGAGAAGCGACCCTAAATAACACTAACCATGAATACACATTGACATATGTGAAACAGTCACGACAGATACTAGACATCAGATGTCTACAGTCGTTCATTAGTGGTAGGATGTGATGTTAGTATTCCACTTTTACTTTAAGTTTTCAGAAATGTGCCTAAAAGTTGTTTAAGACCTAGGAATTGGATTTTCTACTTCTCTTACGTTCTAATTATCTTTAAAAGGAACTTCTACTTTGTAACATAATTCAAACAATTAACTTTTTGTAAAAGATAGAAGCTACCCTATGTAAATTTACTTTTTTTGTTAAACAAGTAAAAGTTGAAAATTATGTTTTGGACATAAAATTAAGCTATCAACTCTCTTTAGTACAAATCAAAATAAAAAATGATCATGCTAATTGAACTAAAAGAGAAAAGCCTATTTCTTGGACTAATTCGCGCAATGATTCTCTTCCATCACTCGACGGAGACAAAAGCAACATCTGCAGACGGCACACTGTGAACAACAAAATATACATCTGACGTTTGAAAGAGAAAAATGAACAGAAAAGTTTCAGTAAACCAAATAGTATGAAGCTCAGTGGGCGACGTGTCATGCATTAAGTTGTGATAATACGTGACTAAATGTGGCGAGCTCATATTGAAAAAGAGCTGGATGCCTTAAATCTCGCACCAGTTTTTTTCATAACTAATAACTAATGATGTACACCTCCATACAAGTGCAAGTTGAGAAGTCGGGATGATTAGAAAGAAATATTGCAGTACTCGAACTAATATGGGATTATTGTAAGCATGAGAAGTTTTAATTTAGACAAAACTAAGCAAAGAGAAACATTAAGAATGGACGAGAATTTTCGATGATTCGAAAGAATATGAAAAATATTTGAACTAAAGTGGAAAACTCAAGTAATTGAGAAAACAAATGAACATATCGCCAAATACACTACCATAGAAGTTACTCTTGTGTATTATCGTAAGTCTACAGCAGTTGGCATAAAATTAGCATTTAGTTTGGCCCGTTAGGAATTTCAAAGTATTCCATATCATCGAAAACTATTAACAAAAAAATAAAGAACAAATACACGTTTCTTTTACCAAAAAGAAGAACTCTGCAATACTTATATATGGTTTAAAAAAAAAACTTTTTCTTCTGGAAAACCATGCATTTGTAGAATAGAAAACCGTTGTCATGTGTGGTAAAGAAAATGAAGAACCGATTAGTGCTTAGACTTCGTTGTGAAGAGTCCTTTTTTGCTTCGAAGAATTTTGTTTTCGAGTAGAAAAAAGTATATTTAAGGACAGCCGTTGCAAAAAAACGCTTCTATAGGATATTTTGTTTGAAATATTTGTAAAAGGTTCTTTGTAACGTCAAAAATTGTCAAGTACTGCTTATCCTACGGAAATTTTCAATAGTATAGAAATGCAGTAGAAATACAGATGTGCACTATATGTCAACAAGTGAGAATGTGTCGACTTCCTTATTTGCAACCCCTTCTCTCGTTCGAAGCTTACTTTTTGAAGTGAGTGGGAATGACGGGACGTTTATCTGCTAGCTAACATAGCGTTTGGGGATTTCTATCACATTTCTCTACGAACCGGCATTCGTTCCGAATAGAATTGTCCTATAGTTACCTCGAAATACTATAACAGAAAAGGAGAATTATTCTCAAAACTCATTATAGTAAAGATCATTCTGGCAGCACATTTCGCAAATCTCGTGCCCTATGAGACGTAAGACCATATACAAACCTCTGATACGACAGGTCACAACGGCTTATCACATGATATTGCAGTAAATCATAATCTTTAACTTGAAACTGTTCACCTGGTAAAACTGCTTAACGGATTCTTGAGTAAGGATCGGATCGAATTGTCGAACTCTGCTGTGCCTGTATAGATCGTTAAAAGATTCATTGATCTACAATATGGCTACAAAAGCATGCTTTCATTTTTAATGCTTCTGCAAAAATTCTTGGAGGATCAGAGAAAGTCACGAGATGTAGAACCTGCTGAATTTTTGATCAAGATATTGTTTCAGATCGTGGCCTTTTCTTTTCTCAAGATATTCTTCAGTTTAGACAAAATTCTTTTCAGAATTTTGTTCAGAATTATGTGAAACACTCCTGTTAATGAGTGTTGAGCGCTAGGGCGAGAAAAATATTATTTTCGTCTAACGTACAGATCGTGAGGATGGACGAAGAGAGCTTAACTATCTCATTCCGTGAACGTTTTGATAGAAAGCGTCACACGCCAGAGATGGACAAATCAAGTCATTTTGACTTGATTTATTACCTAATCGTATTGATCAAGTTATTTTCAAGTCAACAAAGCATACATATAATTGAGCAATGTTTGTGCTCTGTATTTCTGGCTTCTAAGAAAAACTCATCTTCGGAACAGAGAATATACGACTAGATATACTATAATATATCGTATACGTATTACAATTAAAATAAACTTTTCCGAATATCTAAACAAATCTTTTTTAATGACTGCTAGACAGACACTTTATTTCTATGAATTAGCATATTTTCTTGCTCTGCAAAAAACTAGTTATATTCTTTTATAGAAATTAGAAATACGCTGACTGGACTTGAGTTGTGACTTGTGGCCTGAAAACTCTGTGACTCGCTCATTTCTGCTATACATAATTCGACATAAAATTGAACGAGCTACATATTAGAGCTACCCGTTTTTGGACATCATTGAAGATCAAGATACATAGCCAAAATATTAACAAAGTGAGATTTTTGAACTAGAAATCATCGGGACCAACCAAGAGCGAGACCAGAATCGAGACTGAGACCAACTGATGAAAATGTTGGTCCCAAAAAGGAACGAATCTTGTATCATAGATGGAGATCATAGGAAATATGGTTTTATAGCAAATTCATAGCATTACGCAGCAAACACCGGATAAAGAAATTGCGGCATAGCGGTCTAGGTATATCTTCATCATCAACCTCAATCATTACTCTGTTTCTAACATCGATTTTTCCATACTTTTACGTTCTTTCACCGAACTTGAATTCGCTATAAATTCATATTTCCCATTATATGTAAGGAGAAGGGTCAATTTAGTTCGATCATTAAAAAGTCAAGAATACTGTTACGCGATGTATGAAAATGCTAAATAATAAAGACTTAAACAATAAGCCGATTCTAGCATTAATAGGTGAATGTTGTTATAAGGCAAGTGAAATATATTTTGGGACTACAGGAATGGGATGAGGAATGAAAAGCTGAAAATCATCGGAACAGAGATTGATACCAAAAAACGGTTGCTATCGTGATTTCTATTTCGAAATCGTGTAAAAAAAATCAGTATTTAACGTTTTTATAATTCACATTGAGATTTGGGAGAAAAAACAAACATACAGCTAGGGGTGGCACTTTCACTTTCTTTTACTTTCTAAAAGAAAAGGAAAGGAAAGTAAAAGCTTTCCTTTCCTGAAAGAAAGGAAAGTAAAAACTTTCCTTTCCTAAAAGAAAGGAAAGTTGAAAGAAAGTTTACTTTCCTTTCCAAGAAAAAAAGGAAAGGAAAGTGAAACCTTAAGTTCTCAAGTTCTGTATTATAGGGGTATCCTTAATTCCTCAAGCCCTATATAATGAGGCACCCTTCGGTCCTCAAGTCTTATATAATGAGGATATCCTTAGGTCCTCAAGTCCTATATAATGAGGGTACCTACAGATCCTCTAGGAGTATCATATAAGAATACTCATAGAACTACAACGGCTGTTTTCTGGAGGCTCCCGTTCTGTATCCCTATATAATAACTCTCGAGAAACCATTAGTACCACTGTGTAACAGCTCTTGAGAACCGAGGTGTACCCATAAATGATAGGATTTAAAGTCCTAGCCCACAAAAATAGCTGCTAAGAAAATCCAAAAGAAAGTAAAAGAAAGCTGAAAGCAAGTTAAAAGAAAGTAAAAGAAAGTTGAAAGCAAGTTAAAAGAAAGTAAAAGAAAGTAAAAGAAAGTTAAAAGAAAGTAAAAGAAAGTTGAAAGAAAGTTGAAAGCAAGTTAAAAGAAAGTAGAAAGAAGGTAAAAGAAAGTGAAATAAAGTTTTAAAAATTATAAAAGAGAAAAAAAAATGTTGAAAAGCGAAATGATCTAAGGGAAGTCCCTCCTCAGAAATTTATTTCTGTTCTTATGTTGTGGAATCTTGATGAAATTTTGAAGAAAGATGTATATTGATCCAGGCACATCACAGTAAAAAATCAAGCTCAATATGTTGAGCCTACAGGTAGTTAACTTAGGATTATAAAAGTGTCTTTCTGCCTGAAGTTCATTCGCTGCTTCAAATGCTGGCAAGTTCGGATCGGATTCAAAGTGTAAAAAGCTCTGAGGCTATTACTTAACAGAGTCCGATTTTTAATTCGTTCCTAATTTGCGTTTTTTGACAAGTGTTTCGGTAAAACACCGAAAAATCTTCTGGTCCCAGATAGAGAATGGTTAGCGATTAGTAAAACTTAAATGAACAACCAACAAATTTGGATTTGTTATGTTGTAGTACTAGACTTTTGCTACATTTTAAAGCCGACCCAAAATTTTTAGTATTTGAAAAAGTAGATATATCTTGGACGCACGCCAACGTCAACATAAAAAAACCTATTGTGGGAAAAATGCAAAATTATTTTTCAAATCAGCATCGATTTTGATGATTAGAATTTAAGAAAACTTATATAACAGTCACTAATGAAATCAATTAAAGATAATTAATAATTATTCGACGGTAGACATTTTGCTCTATTTAACCAGATATAAACCAAGAAAAAGATCCACTTAACCGCATTTTACTGTCTCTGAGGAGAAGGAACCGATTAAAGGGAAAGCAAAATAAGAGTTAAAAGCAAAAATGGGATTGAAAACTACCACTTATCTGAGAATTATTGCTTCTTGCCAATGATAGAACTTTTTTCTCTTTCGAAAGTATTTTATCGAAAAATTTAAAAAGACATCTCAATTTATTTTATTAGAAGAAAGCTAATACTTATTGCCTTAGGAAAGAGCAGAAATTAAATTAATAAATCAAAGTATAAGGAATTACACAAAAAATATGCTTTTATTAGACAATACAAGCATAGTACTGTGATCCTTAGATCCCTCTTTCTACATCTTTCATATAGTGCTTCCGAAAATTTTAGAACAACATAACTAAAGTTTATTTTCAAAGTTTATTTTTATTTTCATTCTATCAATATCTTTTTATTTTCACAATAGTTTAGAAGATAAACACACATCAAATAAGAAAAGAACATAAAAATAAATGAAAGAAATAATGTTTACCTAATCATCTTCATCAAACTGCATAGTTAGGAGTATTTTCATACTGATTTTTTAGACACATTGAATATCGAATGGTTGAAGAAGATAAAGAGCATCTTTGTTTTCGATTTATATAACCAGATACTGAAAAAGATGATTCGCAAGGAACAGAACTGCATGGCATACATGAGTAATATTTTAGAACTGATTTCAAATCAGGTAATTGTGCTCCATATCTAGTCCAAAAGGCTTCAAAAGCTAGTTCATTTTTAACATTTAATACATAAATGGAAATTTGTTCCTTTACAGAAATATCATCATTAATTTTGATTGATGGTGATGATTCGAACATATCTTGTACACCACATGTTTTTAAAAAATTATTTAATGATGATAATGGCATATACGATTGGTATTGTTGTTCCTGTTTTTTTGAAACTGTTGAATTTGAAGCTGTTGTTGATGTCACTTGTGTAGAATGTAAACGAGATTGTCGTAAATTTCGATGAAATTCAGCACATTGTAAGACTAATTTTTCAGCTTTTTCAAGTTCAGTTGGATCTTGAGACAAATAGGAATACAACGCTGGATCCAAAAAGGCACAAATCTGAAAAGAAAAGACAGAATAAAATATGAATAAAATCAAACACTTTAACAGCATATAGGAGAGAAAGATTTTTTTTTTGCGTTTCGGTTTATATGTTAAATGTATTCAATTACGAATTTTGATCTTTTACAAAATAAAATTGATTAACACTGTCTTCTGATCTAATAACAGTCTGGAACCTAATCTTTTTTCTAGTGATGCTATTTTTACGCAAAAGAAGTTGTTTTTGACACTTACCAAGCTTGCTTGAGTTTGTTGAATAGAAATAAATTTAAAACCAAAATAATAATCAAATTTTG
The DNA here is from genome assembly GCA_022393335.1 of Macrotrachela quadricornifera. Classification (NCBI taxonomy): domain Eukaryota; kingdom Metazoa; phylum Rotifera; class Eurotatoria; order Philodinida; family Philodinidae; genus Macrotrachela; species Macrotrachela quadricornifera. The sequence continues at coordinate 12,657 of JAJEKB010010636.1, read as the reverse complement.
ACATTAAATGTTTTTTAAGTAAATTTTCAAATGGCTCTCGATCATCAGTTGTTGTTAAATATTGTTTTAAACCAGCAATAACAAAATAAGAAATCCCAAGAGTCGCATACTTTCGACCTGATACAAGCACTGTTGCATCACAAAAAGCTTTAAGAACGTTTTTCATTCCCACTAATATTGACCAATCAATTCTTGAAAATGCTAATCGTTTTAAACGTTCATATTGAACTGGTTTAATACCAATTTCATTTGATGGATCTTGAGTAATACTTGTGATGATTGAACTGAAAAATACAAAACGTTTTAACATAAAATATGTTGTATTCCAACGTATCTCAAAATCAATAACGACGTCTTTGTATTTGACTTGTTTATCTTTTTGATCTGGTGGTAAAGAATTATTATACTCTTTTACTTTTATTTCTATATGTTTCTTGACATATCGATCTAAAACACTTGATTGATGAATGAAGTTTATTAATTTTCGTACACGACTTAATAATGAATGAATTGTTGATAAAAGAATTGTACCATCATCTTCACATTTTTTTATAAATTCTTCGTATAATACATCAGTCGTGTTTATCAAAATTTGATCAGCTTGATCCATATTATTGCTTGCTGATGAATCATCTATTTCACCATCACTACTATTACTTGATAATGTTGTTACAAGTTCTTCTGTTTCTTCTTCACTTTCTGCTTCTTCACCTTCTTCTCCTTCACCTTCTGTTCCTTGTCCAACAACTTGTTTTTCTTCTTGTTCTTCCATCTCTTCCTCTTCTTTCCCATTTAAAAATTCGTCTGGAATATCTTCAATGTCAGCAACTGAAACAATATCATCTTCCTCTTGTTCTTGATCATTAACATTTGATGATACACTTTCCCTAAAAATGAAGACATGAACGTAAGCAAAATATAACCAAAAGGATTTGTTTCCTTAACTGTTTGAGCTCTGAACTTTTTCGACCGAATCTAATTTGATGAAACCATCAGGAATGGTAGAGCTAGGTGTGTTGATGAAATTTCACTATAGGACGGTTTTTGGTAATCCCATGTTCTTATCTGAGGAAGAATGCAAAGTTAGGAAAATTTTAGAGAAGGCTCCAAAGATCGCTTTACCATATGACTTACGAACAAGATACGGTCCTGGAGTTTTAGTATTAGATAGTGGATAGTTAGTTGATTCTAGAGTATTAATAAAAGCTAAAATTTTGACTTCATAGAGATATTTCAGCCCAAAAAAATATCAAAAATTAGTATTTTCTGTATGTTTTTTCACAAAAAAGAGAGCATGGGAAAAAACATCCGCTACAAAAAACAGTCACCTCAATGGATGACACCTATGGTAAAATTTTCAGACTTCTCGCATCTATAATAGAGGAGCTAGATAAGGTCTAATTTGACTGGGAAGTCCACTTTGTCTTTCCCATTTAGACTTTTTCACAAGGATTCCAATTTTTTCGATCCTACAGCTGTGCTTACAGGTACGTGTCTAACAAGCTCGGAAAATTTATTTCATTCCGATGAGGTCGAGGTAAACTCTGATTCACTCTCGATAAAAGCATCTCCCATGGGTTTAGAACTTTGCAAGACGCACTTTTCAATGTCTTTCATACACTCTATTTTCCAGTTAGTCTTGTACAGACCTCTGATAGCTTCTAACATTTATTGAAAATATATTTCTAAGATTCTCAAAAACTCGAATATTTCAGAATTCTCGAGGTAAGAAACATATTTATTCCATTGAGTCTCAAGGATTAAGAAGATGAATGCTTTTTAGCGAAAAAAGAAATCTTCGTAGCCAAATTGGAGAAAACAAAGTCTTTTTATTCTCTTATAATTTTTTCAAAATTATTTTAAGATAGATTTTCTTACTTTTTCTTTTTTGGTATTTTATGTAACCATAAACCATTTTTAACAGTTGAATTTAGTAGATGAACTACGCATGATAATCTAAATCCTAAACCAATATTTGATGTTGCAGCCCGAATATCAGGTCCGTTATCAGTAGTTATTCCTCTAACTTTTTTTTCAATATTGAGTTTTTTGATTTCGTTTAAAATAAATAGTTGTAGTCGTCCCTTGGTATGACTACCAAGGAAACGACGGAAAGCTTATACAAAAGATTTTGATTTGTGTTGTTCATCTGTATAATGTGCTGTTATACATATATAATAAGCTCTTGTTGATGATTTCCATACATCACAGGTAATACCAATATCAGATATTTCTGGTAATTGTTTCTTGAGTTTTGCTCGATAACTCTTATATGATGATTCAAGATGACGACGCACAGCTTTCCTGGTGGGTCCTTTGTATCTAAATAAGGAAGATAAATAGAAATTAATCATAAAAAAAAGCGAAAAAAACTTTATCAAGTCTCACCCTGGAATAGCAGTTTCTATAAACTTTTCCATACCAGGCTTTTCGAAATCGTTTAAAGAACGACCATCAAGATATATAGCCTGTACAGCAGCCTTGTCGAGTTGTTGTTTGAGCTTGTTTGAGATCAGTTTCTTTTTTGGATGATAATCCTGGAGTTGTGATGGATATAAATATTCCTTTCGATCATGAACTCCACCTAAATGTCGTCTCAGATTAGTATCAGAGGTGGCTTTTAATGCAAATACCTAAAAGAGAGAGAAAAGCAGCGTTAAATATGATAAATGACACTCCTTCCTTTGAATGTTGATCATCAAACTTCGTAGTCGTCCTATATTTCGTATATTTCCTATATATTGAAAGATGGTCCTATAAAATCCTATTTTCCAGGCATTTTTTCTATATTCCAAAGATGTCACTTTTTTTATAAATTGAAATATATTTTGTAGCAGTAAGAAACAACATACATGCTTTTGTATATATGTATATATATATATATATATATATATACATAAATATACATGTTATTAGCTTCTACGGTAAAATGAATAACAACAAGCGGTAATATATCCTTATTTTATCACTTATCGGCATATTCCTCGTTAAGATTCACTTCTTTCATTCGAAATTGTTTTAATATCGAAGATGACTAAAGCAATAGTCTTTTTAATGAAGTTTATATAAAGTTATGTAAAGTTCACATATGAATCATATATTTATTATCACTAATATTGATTGAGGCAAAATAAATGGCTACGTTTTGCATCTCACATTTTCGTCACTTATTTCACCTTATAAAAAAACAAGTTATAGTAGAAAATGTAGCGAGAAAAGCTCTACAATTCATATAAGACCGGTTTCCTGTAGCTGCACGTTTTCTTTCCAAAATAGGCAGAATTTGAACCGATCGAGTCTCGACCATACGAAAAGCAGTCCCTCCCAATTTTACTTTTTTTCAAAACAGAAAATATATGCTTAACACAAACTTTTCGCTGCAAATTGTAAAGCTTGTCACGCTACATTTTGTAGTGTATTTTGCTTTTCTTTTGATAAAAGATTTTAGGTGGTAAATAAGAAAAAAATTTATCTTTCGAGCGTTAAAAAGACTTCGCAACATCTCAGGTTGATCAATCCAACAGTTGGATCCCATCCAATCCGATAGGTATCGAAGGGGGCAATTTGATACTGCTTGAATGAGCGCTCATGAAATTTATAGCTATTGGCGTTTTTCCGACAGAATTCGACACGGTTCCGTCACCCGGAATCCTATAGGATTCTGTAGAATGATCGAATCCTATAAGATCCCATCAGATCCGTTGCCAGATTTGTGAACCTGGAATCAAAATTTGATCGCTTAGAATTCTGTTTATTTTGAAAAAAAAGTGTACATGCAAAAATAAACCGTTTTGTGCAAATTGTAGAACTTTTCACGCTGCGTCTTCTTCTATATTTTGTTTTTTATTAAGGTCAAACAGATGATAAAAACATGGGATTCAAAGCGTAGCTATTTATTCTACCTCATCCGATATATAAATATTAATACAGTTTTAAATTATGTTAAATGTCAATAATCAAGAAAAAAGATAAAAAGAGTTGTTTATACGAATTTGTTCGAGTTTTTATATATATATTTTTGCCATGTTTCAATTTTATATTATTTTCATACAGATATTAGTCAACAGTTGTTAATAAATTAAACAGAGGCCATTATACCATTTTTCCTTTTCTCATATCAATCTTTGTTGAATCTCTTTTCCACTAATTAAGAAAAATATATTCATTTTCAATTTATTTAAAGTTTCGAGTGCAAGTTATTTATGAACTTAGGAGCAGTTAAACATTCGCTATAAGTCTCTTAGAAACGTCTTACTGAAGAAAAACTTATTGTATATATTTTCTATATTTTCACTAATATCCTATAAAATTGATACTTTTAAAATCGTATATATTCCTATGTCCTCAGAACGGATTCCTACGAAACCTGTTTATCATCATTCTCTGAAAAACCTAGCTGTCCATACAAACAAATATATCTTTGCTCAAAACTACGCTTAGTGTTATTTTTTCCTATTTGAAACATCTAATACATAATAAGTCACTTAAACATAATACTTCGTTTGATGTACAAAGTTGATAAAATAGACAACAGCTATCGCGTTAGATCTGTGAAATTCTTTGTCTCTCAAAAACCGATAGTGAGAACGAAGAGATAACTCTTACTTTGTGTGAATTTGTACATAAATTGCATTTTAAACCATTTCCAATCTTAGTAAAATTTCCTAAAACATCTTCCATTGTCATTTGTGTTGTTCGCTTTTGTGGTTTTGGTTCTTCTGTTTTATTACTTGCCGTAGAATCTAGTCGTTGTCGAGATTGATTTTGGATCTGAATTTCATCATTTATTTCTTCATCAGAATTATTTGTTGCTATTAATTGATTATTGTCGTCCATTTGTTCAGCTGAAGATTTGTCATCAATTGTAGCTGTTTTAAATGACTTGCTGATTCTTGTAATAGAAGATGATGTTGAATTCTTTTTTGTTATTTTCACTTTTTGAATTTTACTATTTTGATCAGGTATAATTGGTGTTGAACTTCTTCTCAATGAATAATGTTGCGTCATAGATGGACTTGACGAAGTTGGATAAAGTTTTCTCGTATGTTTAGGTGTTGAATTAGAAGAAGATCGGGAACTCATTGCCATTCTTTTCTAATCAAATTATCTAAAGATAAAACTAAATAGATATGATATTTCTCATCATATGCAAGTAGTAAGTGCAAAGACCGGGCACTCTTTATCTTTTTCTCTTCATATTTTCGTTTTTTCTCTGATTTGCTAAACTGCAGAACACTCTAAAAAAATAAGACGCATGAACGACATAAACAAGACGTTTTGTTCATTTAGACAAAACACTTCATGCGCTTTTCTATTGGTTGGTCTGAGATAAAAATAGACGCTTAAGCGTCAACGGATAACCGATTTTAACATTGAAGTGTCTAACTGATTTATGATAGGAACATTGTTGCCAATGAAATAAACGTTCAGCATGTGTCTTACACACTTTAGCCGATCTACGGTCTTCTAGTTTTAGAAACAAATGTACTTAGATAAAAACAGTAGATATCAAAAAAATATATTACGATAAATTGATATTTAATTTTTTTGAACTGTATAAACATCACTTCTGACTGCGTTCCATCTACAAAATTATCAAAAAATGCTCAGTTTTCTAGGTTTTGTACTAGATATAAAATGAAGTGATATTTAGATCATTCAAAAATCAATTTTATCTGAAATATTTTTCTTTATATCTACTGTCGATTTCTAAGTGTATTTATTTCTGAAACTAGTAGGATCTACATCAGCTGATGCATCTAGAAAAACATATACTAGATAAGTTGTAATTGAAAGTTAAAATAACTTTTAGAAGAGAAAATTTTCTTTAAACTGATTCTAAAAACTATTCTAGCATTTATGATCTTTCTAATTTTTGAATTCGTAATTGAATCAATTCAATTTCTTGAGCTTTAATATTATGTAGGATAGAAAATGACAAAATACAGTTTAATATAAAAAAATACTCATAAAATCCTATATAATAATGTAAAAACGATTACAAAATACAATATAATTATGAAATACAAATCACATAAAGCTATCCATGAACATAAAAAAAACTATCTACGAAATTTTTCACGACTAGGTAGAGAAAGTAAGCAAGAATAAACAGTAAAAAAATTATTAAAAATTGATATTTGTTCAACAAATTCCTTGAAAATAAATGAAAAATGCCATTGATTGAAAATTAATAACTATCTAAAAATAAAAAAGCAAATAAGGTGTAATTTAATATTAAAAAGATAAGTGAACTGATACGTATTCAGCTGATTTAGAATTTAACAAAAGGTATTGTGTTACAGAAATAAAAATAATTTAATACGGATATAAGTAATTAATCAATCTTTCTGACCAAACACTTTTTTCACCAAAATATTATAATAAAGAGAGAGCCAGCAATTTTTTGTTTGCATTAATACCATTTAAAAAGCAACAGATAATTATTGTCCACTATTGAAATAGCAAACGATCAACAAATTTTCCTGGATTTGTATCGTAACTACTTTTATGAATTAATTTCGAGTATTAGAAAATGATGAGAGTTCTGAATTATCTAAAACATATGTTATAAACAAACATAATTATTAAAATAGGACAATTAGATTATACACAAAATCATATAAGATACTTCGTTTTTTTCTCCTTTTATATTAAAACAATACGACTGAGATTAGTATACAACGTAGTATTTGTTAAAAAAGAAATTTAAACGAACTAGTGTCTTGCGTCTTTCATATGTTGAGGAACGTCTAAAGGTAAGACGCATCACATGTCTTAACAAGACGTTAGACGGATGAATCGTCGTGTTAGACGGGTTGCATTTTATACAGTAAAAAAAAACAATGGTTAGGTGCAAATAAAGTTTGAAAACTTATCATGCGCTTGTACTTCCTCTTCTTATGTTTCTCTCTCCTTCACGTTATATTATTCAAAACCACCATTATAATTAAAAGATTAGCATGTAATGTGTGATAAAAATGCATCGAAGTTTTCAGTGTGCATGGAGCAAGCATGTTATTCATATTTCGTGTAATTCTCAACTCAAAAAAGCTTTTCAAAAATGAAAAACACAAAAGCATTTAATGTTTAAAAGTTGACAGCTACTATTCACCTGAATGCTTACTTTCTTTTACTTTATTTTTGCCTTTTCTGTAATTTCTTAATATTTGCTCTTATGACACAGCGTAGGATACAAGTAACGCTCATCAAAAGATTTGCTCGCTCTTTCTTGAAAGAAAAACTTTTTCTCGAAGGCTAAAAGTTCAGTGTTGATATATCCTGTTATAATCTTTTTATTTTACGATCGGAACGTAACAGCAGTAGAATTTTCTGTGCGTGGTCTTTGCTGTTTGAGATTCCTAAAATGCATTCACACCGTGCGAAAATTAAAAATCCTAAATCAACGTTTCAAAAAATACTTCTCTTAAAGCATTCACTGATATGTTATACTATTATGAAATTTTATACATCTAACATCCATCATAAGTGTTATTATGTTAATAAAATTTTCCCCCCATTTCTGAAAATTCACTTCGGTTTCTGGGACACCGGCTTGATTTCTGAATCTTGTTAATTTCCAGAAAACTCATACAGCGCATCTTGTGGCCGATACACATCATTACATATGAATACATGAATTCCTGAGTTCAAAGTATTTCAAGAAGATATATGTCGTTATACCAGTATATGTACATACATATATATGAGAACACATAGTGAGAACTGTGTGAGTACAAGCTGTACTTGTATTCACGCTTCTCTGCTTATAATGTTCTCAATTCTAAATATATACTTCAACTAACGTTCTAAATTTTGGAACCTTTTCTGTTTCAAGATGTACCATACCCTAATCATAGAGTAAATGCCTCAACACGCGTACATCCGCTTACGGGTATACATTACTTTTCCGCTCTTATCATCTATGCTGAAGGTTAGGTCTACGACAGATGACAGCTCAATGCTTCGGAAGAGCTGGCTTCAAACTTGTGCTGATCAAGTCATTTTTGTGGGCCAGGTCATCAAGTACTATCATTTACGGGTATACATGGGTCTTGAAGGGCTGTTATACAGAGGTATCCATAGCTCCTCAAGAGCTATTATATAGGAGTATCGAACAGGAACCTCTAGAAAACAGCCGTTGAAAATCTATGAATACTCTTATATAGTACTCTTCGAGAACCTGTAAGTATCCCGATTATATAGGACATCAGGACCTATGGGTGCCTTCATTATATAGAACTTAACGACCTAAGGGCACCCCAGTATATAGGACTTGAGGACCTAAGGATACCCTCATTATATAAGTCTTGGGGATCTAAGGCTACTCCTAAAATATAGGGTTTGAGCATCTAAGGGTACCTCATTATATAAGACTTGAGTACCTAAGGGTACCCTCACTATATAAGACTTGAGGATCCAAAGGTACCCTCATTATATAGGACTTGAGAACCCAGAGGTACCCTCATTATATAGGACTTGAAAATCTAAGGGTACCCCTATAATATGGGACTTAAGGACCTTAGAGTATCCTCGTTTTATAGGACTTGACGACCCAAGAGTACCCCTATAATATAAGGCATGAGAACGCAAAGGTACTCTCATTATATAAAACTTACAGATTTAAAAGTTTCACTTTCCTTTCCTTTCTTTTTGGAAAGGAAAGTAAACATTTTTTACAACTTTCCTTTCTTTTAGGAAAGGAAAGTGTTTACTTTCCTTTTTTTCTAGGAAAGGAAAGTTTTTACTTTCCTTTTTTTAGGAAAGGAAAGGAAAGGGCCACCCCTACATACAGCTCTGTAGAGTGAATCGACCTTAATCAATTACTGTATGGTCTTGTTTAACAAATATGAAATAGAAGAGTAGAAAATTGAGATACAAAGATACTTTAAAACGTCTGCTGTGAGGGTCAAATGGAAGTGTGATCGGTAGTTTAATCCTAGCTAATCATGACAAAGGCTTTAGATCGTAGCATTTTGAATGCAAGCATAGTACAAAGTAGACTATCTGCCAGAGGGATTGAATTCAAAATCTAAAACTTAGAACATTTCTTGATATATTGTTTGTCATAAAACGTCTCTGAATGACTCAATAATGGATAGCGGCTCGGCATTCATCCTGATTGGTGACATTGAGGGACGGAACGCAAGAAGTCAACAATGGAGTCAAAAATAAATCAGATCATTTTTGAATAGCTCTCTACCATCTGATTTTAGATAATGTTAAAAAATTTGATTTTATTAATAACATAGCTATATAGTTGAACAGAACGATCCTTACAACTATTCATTTTCAATGTTATCTTCAATCAAGTCACTGATTTTAACTCTTTGCATCGTTGTGAGCAAAGCAGTTGAACAGAATCCTGTTGAAAAATATTTATTTTTCATGTGATCTGCATTCATGGCACATAATTTAAACTCTTTACATTGATTTGAGCGAAACAGTTGAACCAAACCTGGTTAGACCTGTTTATTTTTCAAATGGTCTGCAGTCACATCACAGATTTTAAACCCTTTGCATTGATTTGAGCGAAAAAGTTGAATCAAATGCTAGTTAGAACTATTTGTTTTTCATATGACGTTCGATCATGTTTTCACCCTTAACTCTTTGAATCGTAGTTAGCGAAAGATTTGAACAAAACGATCCTTAGAACCATTTATTTTTCATGTCATCTGCACTCATGTGAGAAGCTTTAAACTATTCATATGGAATTAAGCAAAGCAATTGAACAAATACTGTTTAGATCTATTTATTGTGCATATAAGCTTTCGTCATGTAACTGCCTCTAACTCTTTGAATTATAGTGAGCAGAGTAGTTGAGCCGAACTCTGCTAAGAACTATTTATCTTTCAGGTGGTATACATTCATATCACACAATTTCAACTTTTTGAATCGATTTGAATGAAACAGTCGAATAGAACTCTGATTAAAACTATGTATTTTTCATATGATCTCCAGTCATATCATATATTTTTAACCGTTTCCATTGAATTGAGTGGATCAGTTGAACAGAACCCTCCTTAGAATTATTTCTTTAACGTATGGTCTTTCATCATGTTATAATCCTTGACTCTTTGAATCATAGTGAGCGAAACAGTTGAACAGAAGTTTGATTAAAAATATTTCTTTAACGTATGGTCTTTCATCATGCATCATCCTTGACTCTTTGAATCGTAGTGAGCGAAACAGTTGAACAGAACTTTAATTAAAACTATTTCTTTAACGTATGGTCTTTCATCATGTTATTAATCTTGACTCTTTGAATCGTAGTGAGCGAAACAGTTGAACAGAACTTTAATTAAAACTATTTCTTTAACGTATGGTCTTTCATCATGTTATTAACCTTGACTCTTTGAATCGTAGTGAGCAAAACAGTTGAACAGAACCCTGCTTCGAATTCTTTCTTTAACATATGGTCTTTCATCCTGCATCAACCTTGACTCTTTGAATCGTAGTGAGCGAAACAGTTGAACAGAACTTTAATTAAAAATATTTCTTTAACGTATGGTCTTTCATCATGTCATCACCTTTGACACTTCGAATCGTAATGAGCGAAACAATTGAAAACGATCCTTATGAGAACCGCGCACTTCCAGTGTGATCCTCGACTCGATAACCAGTTTTATACCTTTGCTTGAAGATACTGTAAATAAGTTGAACAAAATCCTGCTAAGAATGATTCAATTCTTATATGATCTGCAGGTATGTCACGGCTTTAAATTCTTTGCATCGAAGTGAATGAAGCAGTTGAACAGAACCCTAGTTCGAACTGTTTATTTTACATATAATCTTCAATCATATTACAAAGTTCCAATCTTTACTGCAAAGTAATAAAATATTTGAACGCATTCATTGTGCGGAGCATTCATTTGTTATATTATCCTCCATTATGTCAGTCAATCCATATTTTTCCATCTAAAATCAGCGAAATAGTTATGCAAAGCTCTGGTTGTAAGTATCCATTTCAAATGTGATCTTCGATCATATCTTTCACTTCGCTACCTTGCATCGAAGTGTGTGGAACAGTTGCAAAGAATCCTACTAAGAACTGTTCGTTTCTACTATGGTCATCGAATACATCGCCCTTTTCAATTCTTGCTATCGGAGTGAGCGAAACAGTTGCACAGAGCCCTAATTGTAACAATTCATTTTGAATGTGATCTTTGATTATGTCGCCGACTTCAATTCTTTCTATGTATGTGAGCAAAACAGTTGAATGCGTTTGTAGTTCCGATTATTTATTTCCTATGCGATCTTCGATTGTGTAATCGATTTCAATTCTTTGTATAGAATTGCGCGAAACAGTAGAACATATTTATGGTTACAATAATTTATTTCCAATGTGATCACCGATCATATCACCAATCCCAACCCTTTGCATTCAATTGACCGAAACAGTGGAACTAAGTCTTGATTGTAACTGTTGATTTCCAATGTGATCTTGGGTCACATCGACAACTTCAACTCTTTCTGTCGAAGTGTGTGAAACAGTTGCACAGAACCCTGCTAAGAACTATTCGTTTTTCATGTGATGTTGAGTATATTACCGATTTTAGGTTTATTCTTTGAAATAAACAAAAGAGTTGACCAAGTGTATTGTGTGGGGCACTAATTTACCATGCGATTGTCCATTGTATCATATACTTCATAATGTTGCTTCGAAATGAGCAAAACGATTGAACCGACTGTTCGTTACAAGTATTTATTTCCAATGTAATCTTCGATCATGCTACCGATTTCAATTTCTTGAATTTAAGTGAGGAAAACATTTGAATAAAAGCATGCTCAAAATCGTTCATTTCCAATGTGATTTTCGATCATGCCACCGATTTCAATTTCTTGGATTTAAGTGAGAAAAACAGTTGAACAAAAGCGTGATAAGGATTATCTATTTCCGATGTCATATTCGATCATACCGTCGATGTCATATTTCTTGGATTTAAGTGAGAAAATATTTGAATAGAAGCATGG
>JAJEKB010010314.1:822-13284 GCA_022393335.1 Macrotrachela quadricornifera | reverse complement strand
TATCTTGTTTCTATCAAAAGTTATTCGCAAAAAAAGAGTGCTCGGTAACTTATGGACCACCCTGTATAATTCATGAATACAATTTTATTTAATTGTCATCGTCTATCACTTTTTCTAATATGGTAAAATAGGGTAATTGAAATGAAGATCATTTAAATGACTTTCATATCAATGTTTTGGAATTTACCTATATTGATCCATTTCAGTATCGATGGAGAAAATATTTATACTTGTCCGGCTAACGGTCAACCAGAGTGATTAAAGTAGAACCTATATATTTTTCAAAGCTGATTATGTCATATTGTAGACAACACTTTACTCTATCAGAAAATGTAGTTGCTTTTGTTTTTTCTCATAAGGGATAAAAAATCTGCAAGATGGACAAGATGGATAGACGTCTTGAAATTTCTACATGTTTTCAGGATTTTGAAGAAAGTGTTGAAAAACGGATAGAAGCGAAACTAAAAATTCAACTGCCATATATATTCTGCTAGTGCGAAGTTTGAACTTTCTTCTGATATAATTTTCATCTGCTTCAAGAGTAGTAGAAAAAAATTGGAAGCATTTGAAAACTAGATAAAATTTGGAGTGAGTGCGTTACCGAATAGGGCATCTAGTTTAGTTCACACCGCAAGCATACAAGCATTTAAATTGATACTTAGGAACTTCCGCTAACTTTTGACGAACTATCAAATGGCTAAGTTAGTTTCCACTTACTTTCTTTTTTCTAATGAAAAATGGTAACACACTCATCTCAGCTAGCCATTTCCATGTTTTAAATTCTACACATATCAGGTTGTCCCAGAAGTCGTGACAACTACGTTTCTGCTACAAGCGTGAAATATATGGTTTACACCATTTTGTAGAGTGTTCATATTTAGAATGGCACACACACCACTTTTCACCTAATTACTCTATTGTCTTATTGGAAAAAGAAAGAAGTTTTCACAGCTGTGTCTGCCCACACTTTAAATATTATACGTCGGATCCACTCGTCGATTGCATGCGTGTTTTATCAAATCGGAACACATTATTTTGTAGAGCACATTAAGGTCTACAAGATGTACTATTGGGGTTTGAATTTGAAGTCAGTTAGGATGTCAAAGAAGATCGTTTGACAAGGAAGTACCTTAAAGTCATGAAAAGTTCACAAGTAAAATATTTTTCTTCAGAATTTTTTGCATATCTCATGGAAATCTTGCATGATCACTCTGAAAATTCAACCACAGAGAGAGTTTTGACTGTTCTTTCTATTAACAGTCTCTAAGGGCCTCTAAGTTTCAAAGTTCTTTGATGATGCATGGAAAGTTTTCTAGAAATCTTCTAAAAAACCCAAGGATTTTGAATGAGTTTTTTTTTATACTGACGATCACAGATTGTAGCCTATATGAAATTGTATCAGTCCTAAAATTCTCATCTTTCGGCGCCTTCTGGTTAATGAAATACAGTGGTATGCAATCAATCCAATCAGCATCAGCATCATCATACGTCAAAAAAAGGGCGACCTGACCGTGAAAACTCCTTTCTTTTTCCAAGAAAGCAATAAAGTAATTAGATGAAAAACGGTACACCATCCTAAATATGCATGCTCTACACAATGGTGTAAATCATATATTTCACGCTTGTAGTAAAAGGATAGTTGCTATGACTCTTGGGACAATCTAATATATTAACAGTTACGGAAGAACAAAGATTAGCTCTACGATACTATTCATATCTTATTTTTCACTGTGAAACCTTAAAAAATTTTGCAACTAAATAGAAAGAAGCTATTTTAACAGGCCAGAAGTGTGAGAAAAAACAACAAGCCTACCAGAAAAAAAAACTGGAATACAAAAAGTGAGTGCGTTACAAAAACGTGAGTGCGTTACCGTAGTATTTCGACTACAGCTCTGGAGCATCACAATATTTTTCAAAGAGTATTTTACCATCTGATAGCCCTAATTTTTCTCTACAAACTTTGTATGAATCGTATCTCTTTATAACTGAACTGTTCGCAAGAATCTTGACATTTTTGACACCACCAAGAAAAGGAGGGGTCTTTTTTGTGAGTGCGTTACCGACATGTATTTTTCTTATAAAATGTGAATCATAAAGGCAATCGAGATGAAACTTGCAAGCGTTGTAAAGTTTTGCAGGATACATATATGTACCAAGTTTTGAGGCTTTACGCTTTCTCATTTGGGAGAAATTGAAACTGAAAGTTGACAAAACGTGAGTGTGTTACCTACGGACAAGGCGTAGAACTTTCTTCACGTTTTTTTAGATAGTTTTTTGAAACTTTTTACCTCATAAAATTAATTTAAAAAAATTTTAAAATAGACAGTTTTGTAGAGCTCGACGAGCTCTGTCTAACTATATAAAAATCTCCAAAAATAAAAATTTAGTCGATTTTTGCATTGGGTGCACCATACTATATTATCACCATTATCATTGCTCACAGCAACTCCGATTGGGCTGGTCTCAGTGGGAAATGTTCTTTGTACTGCAAAACTTCCGTTTCCAAAAGCAAGAAGTACACTAATTGTATTATTATAGAAGTTAGTAACAACGAGATCTGCATGATTATCGCCACTGAAATCACCAGAAGCAACTGATAGTGAGGCATAACCAGTTGGGTATGTAGCGACAGAAGCAAATGAAAATTGAAATGGTCCTAAACGAAGAAATACAAATACAGAAATGTTAAGAAATGAAACTTTAAAAAAGAATTCATTTTCAATTGTTATTTAACAAACAGCTCTATAGAACAAATCTGATCACATCGGATTGTTTACACATAATAAAAGTCCAATTTCTTAATACTTGATGGTGTTTGTTGCACATTGATTTGTAATATTATTATAAGATTTTAAAATTGAACAAAAACTTGCAAGTGACAATAGCTTTGATTATTAATGACACGAGAATTAAAACAAGATGTTTCAGATGAACGACGACAACTATTATTGTTATTATTGATACATTGTGAAAAAGAATAATTTAATAAAGAATTTTGTTTAGCATGAGACGAATAAGAGAGACTAAATTCGATATTAAAATTATTTTCAACACAAATATGTTACTTATTGATTAATTTGACCTGCAAGTTAATGATAGAAATAGTAAAATATACAGAAAAAAATTCAACAAACCAGAGAAAAATCATGGCAAAGATAATTAAAAAGAAGGAAACTTCACTAACTCCACTTTGTATATTTTATCGTCAACTGAAATATAGAATGTAGGATTGAAGATTTTTTCATTGAAAAGAATCAAACGTTTTTCTTTCTTTATGATCACGTCTAATGAAAGAATACACCTGGGGAGTAACTGCACAGAACTATATGATTGAAAAGCTTTCGAAAGAGAAAAATAAGTGTGAGAAGAGCTCATGATTTAATAAAAGTTATTTTCAATAAAACAAAGATCATCTTATTCGAATGTGATTAATCATGCTGTTCTTTTTATTTAAACAAAATAAAGCTAAATAGAAAATGAAATATTATCAAAGAAAAGAACAAAAATTATATAAAATATTCTATTGAATTACGTATAAACCATGTCAATAATTTATACGTGGGACAGCTTAGAGCAGGATTCGAGTTTTTCCAGGACGGATTCGCTTAGGTAAACGTTCCAACTCTTGAGGGTGTAGGTATCAGTTTAGAGAATACTCTCAGCCACATTCACACCCTCGTGATCACTTGCTGTGGTTAGACGGATACTAGACGAATAGATTCTTTCCAATGAGCAAATGACTAGTGCGTAACTGATCTATCGAAATCAAGGTGAAGATACGAGGAAGTTTGAATTTTATATGTTCTAATAATTTAAAATAAAACCTATCTACAAGAGAAAAAAATTAGACGTACAGTCGATGAATATGACCTGTTGGTCATTCTTACGTGGAAACGCCAATCACGTTGTTTAATTCTATTTTATTTCGTCTACTCTATTTGGGGTCATATGCTCGTCTATTTCATACATACGTTTTCCTTTTAGTCTGCTTCGCACTTTTTCTTTCTCAATATTAAACCATCATATATGTTGCTCATTTAAATAGTCAATAGACACTTATTGATAACCATATAGATTGAAAAAAACACTCCTCAACTATTATGAATGTAAACAATTGCCTTAACTTATATTTCTTATCAACGTGTCAGAAGTGACAACCATAGTTTTTTCTTTATTATTTCTTGTTATAGAACCAATTAAAAATTCATTTTATCACTTATCGAAAATTTCACTTTCTATTCAACATTCACGTAAAGATTTAACAACAGATACATTTTCCAAACACGCAAATATTGATATGACTAAATTTTACTCACACTTCAGGTATGTTTTATGTAAAATATCAAAAATTTGTCTCTTATCAAAAAAGATTATTTAGTGTAAGATACTTTAATAAAACATTTCTTTACTTTTCTACAGATTTCAACCAAATGTTAATCGAATATTTATTTGGTCTAATAAATTGCGATGTGCACATTTAATCATATTAATATTATGTATTTATTTGTTTTTTCAATTGCCTCCTATCAATAAATATTCAAACGATCTTATTCATTTATCGTTGTCTGAAAGTATTGAATCATCGATGTTTTATAATCTATTCGAACAAGCATCTACTAGTAAGTATAGTCTGACAATTCAAAAGAAGAAAAAGATACAATAACATTTAGATTTAACCTTTCATAAAAAAAAGTACAGAATAAATCTCTTTCCAATGTTATTTGTTTACAGGTCGCTGTTTACCATCATTGTTACTTATTCCGGATAATGTTCATAGTTACACATCTATGAGCTTGCTAATTATATCATTGTATATTATCTCGATATTATTGAGTATATTGGCCCAATGGTCATATTCATGTGTTTATCGTGATCAACTAATCAAACCTTATCGATGGTATCGTTGGTGCTTTAAAATACTCATTTGTCTTGTTGTCACTACAATTTGTAATCAATTAGTCAATGCATTAGCGTGTAGACCCATTGAAATTCTCTATGATATACGATATACATCAATGCTCATCATACAAATATTTGGTTTTCTTATTTGTCTTCTCTTGGCTTTTTTTCTTGGTATTAAATATGCATCAATTAAACAAAGAAACTAATAAATAGTTTTTCAATATTGATCAAAATATTGTTTTTATATTACTGTTGTTCTTTTAATTTTTCTTTGACAAAAAATAGACAGGATTAAGAATCAGCTGATGTCTATTACTTTTGTATTTCTTCATGTTTTTACTTGTATAACATCGTTTGTACTGTTTAATTGTCTCCTATTCTGTTCGTATCGATCTTTTATAACAAAGTGCTATCATCAGATTTATACATTGAGTACAACTCGCTTAGTTTATTACTCAATAGAATCAACTAAATATTATCTTTATAGCTGCTTTGATATAAATAGAAATGAGCATTTGATGTGTCATTGTGATAATGTTCCATTTGTAGTCGATCTATTAAAGACATTGTTCTCTATGTTTCGAAGAAGCAATCTTGTAGAAAAAGTCGAGATTAGCTGATTAATAGTTAAATCAAATCATGACTTGGTATCCCAAATATGAAGAAACGAATAGTAGACAATTCGCACTCATAGCGAATCATATTACGTTTATAGCTATTCATTTTTTATTTCTTTTTTGTTTGACCGATATATAACTTCCTACATTTTCTCTCGTCCGTCAATAATATAGGCAGTGTGAGACAGATCATTCGTCATTGTCATTGTTCGATTAACTGTTATAAAACGATTATACATACGCAGATTTTATTGATTTCTCACAGGCAGCCAAAAAGACGATTTCAAATAAATGTAAGTAATTCTACCAGAGAATGTTTATTGAAATGGATTATATAATGTTAATAAATATAATTAGAGAAAATGTGTCAATATTGTTGATTGTAAAAAAATCCTCTTATCATTTGTTTCATAGATGGAATAAAAATGGTATTATCATAAAACGAAAATTATAAGAGAAACTTTACCTTTTGCATATATATCAGTGTTAATAAAAGAAATCGATATCTTTGTGTCGAGGTTTTGTCATTTGATTTATTTAAAAAATAATTAAAAATGAACGAACAACTTTTGAAAAGATTTTTTTTGCATCGATTAATTATATAATTTTCTTCAAATAAATAACGATCATATGTTTTTTATTATTAATTTTTTCAGTGATATTATTATGGCAACTATTCATTCATTTCCAATGCAACAACAAGAACGGAAACGCCGGTCGGTTATATTTCCAGCAGCAGATATGTTGTTTAATCATTTTGGGTATGTTCTGTTTGAAACTATACATATGGGCGTGCTCCACCATAGGGTACCCAAAGATATAGGTTAGGAAATAATATCACTTCAGGGATGTGTATATAATGAATTTTATACCAAATGAAAGCCCGTCAAAAATGAGATTTATTGGTACTAAATAGTAAGGATTTTGTAACCTTTATAAGCTCCAACGAAAAAAATTTGAAAAATTCTATACATTAAAAAATGTTAAAAAACTAATATTTTCTATATAACAAAAAAACACTTGATTTTCCCATAAAATTAGCTTTTTTTATTATTTCTACTACTATACATGTTATAAAATACACTTATTTAATTCAGCTTTCCATATTGCACCCATTGAATAAATTTTAAAACATGTAAGGTAATAGAAAAGTTAATTTTATGAAAAAATTAAATGTTTTCTTTTCGGATAGAAAATATGAGATTTTTAACATTTTTTAATGTATAGATTTTTTCAAATTTTTTTAGTTGGAGCTTATAAAGGTTACAAAACCCTTGCTATTTAGTACCAATAAATCTCATTTTTAACAGGCTTTCATTTGGTATAAAATTCATTATATACACATCCCTGAAATGATATTATTTCCTAACCTATATCTTGGGGTACCCTATGGTGGAGCACGCCCATATATATATATATATATTTATGTTTAGGTATAGACTACGTATAAATCGAATGTTCGCTAGGACAAATAAGTTACGAAAAATCTATTCGTTTATGTTATTTTCATGCATTCAGTTTCTTTTTTGGTTACCAATTATGAATGTAGATCCCGACGATACTATTGATTTCCCATTGACTAAAACTAATAATTCATTGACAAAATCTCAGTTAAGATATTTGGCTTATATAAGTAAATATTTCCAGTTTTTATATTATCAGCATAGATTCATCTGTAAAAATAAAGGTAAAATAATTTTTTTTTCTCGTTTTACAGATCGTTGCACATTATCATCATCAATTATTATGGATAATCTTATTAGTTATAAATATATGGGATGGATACTCATGGCAATCTGTGTATGTTCTCATATAATGTTAATAATTTCACTAGGTGTCTATCGAGATTTTCCTTATGAGAAACTTGTGCAACCTTTCCAATGGTTCTGTTGGTGTCGTAAGATATTAATTTATCTTGTTATATCGACGATATGCAATCAATTAGCCAGTGTGTTGGGTTGTCGACCAATTGAAATTATCTACGATATTCGATATATAATAATGATTATTGTGCAAATACTTGGCTTTTTTGTTTGCCTTTTCTTTGCTTTTTGTCTTGGTGTCAAATATTCAACAATCAAATGCTGAAATTAATTGCATATGTTTTTATATTGACGATCATCATGCATATTAGGATCATTTATCATGTCCAATATCTTGTTAGATTCTAATAAAAATTCTTTTTTGCATCTTTGATATTAAAAACTCAATTTCTATGATATATATAATATTGCTTGACTTAGTATTATCCATTCTGTAAATAGTTAAATCATTTTTGATAAACATGAAAGTATTCTTTTGAAAAAATGATGATGAAAGTGTTAATAAATACGGATCTAAAACACTGATATAACCCATTCCTGTCCACCATAAGAAATATAGTACGGGTTTTTTTTAAAGTATTGTAATCTATCAATTACATGTATCTTCTGAGACTTATTGAGAAATAGTTTTCACTATTAAATGGATTGGACTTTGTTTCACTTCCTTATAAAGAAATTTTCATCCTGAGGAAGTCGCTTAGGTAGAAAGTTCGATGAAATTTAGGCCCATTATTGGCGGGCCACCAATTTTAGTCTGAAAAGGACTAAGAAAAACAAGGCTATTTAAAAGTATCAAACTATTGTTGATTATTCGCATTAGAATGAAGATAGGAGTAACCCCCAGTTATATGTCAGCAGCAGATATTGTGATAGGACTTTGTTGAGTTTTGGTCGAGATCCGCATCCCGCTACGAGGACGTTTTAACATCCCTGTAGAGGGGTACAAGTCTTTAGTAAAAAAGTGATTTTTAAAATTTTTAAAAGAGGTCAATTGAAACATTGACAATACACATTGTCTATGTTAAATATCAAGTTTTCCAGAAATTTCCTCATTAGCTAAGCTGTGGGCCGGAAAATGTTAATGCCATATGAATTTCTTTTGTTTTGATTTTGATGGTGTAGTATTTTCTCAAAAAATTAGAAGATAAATGAACTGTTTTAGATATGATCGTCTTAATTTAATTTCAGAAACAGGAGCGTAAGTCAGGTGCCAGAGCGGGACGGGACATAAATTTTTTTTTCTATTTTAATGATCAAAAAACACGAAATTTTTAAAAGCAGGGATCGTAAGGTCTTTGTTCATATCGATTAGCAGGTAAACACCTACGGAAAAGCCTTTTTTCTGGTTTGATGACTAAAGAAAACAAAATTTTTAAAAGCAGGGAGGGTGTAAGGCCCTCCGCATTTGTGCTTCTATTCAGAAATCGATGTAATACTCATGAAATATAAGATAATCAATGATCAATCGGTATGTTTTCATCGTATAAGGAAACACTCAGAAAATTACTTTGGATTTTGTGATTATCAATTATCTTTAACTACTTTTTCATCAATCTAATCTCAAACACTGAAAAAAACAGTTTCATTTGCTCAGAGAATGTTATTATTTTCGGTCTTTTTATTTTTCAATATAAAAGATAATGCCAATCGATGTGACAGTTTATTAGCAATGATTTTTTAAAGAAATTTTATATTTTTATGTGATCATTTCGATATTTGTATCACGTGCATCATGACTGGCAAATAAAGTTACAGACAAATGATCGAGATTTGTTACTATGCGGCAGTTTATCCAATGCATATTACATTTATCAACTAACCAGAGAAAAGTTTCTTTTTTTTTTCTCTTTGAGAAAAGAGAGAAACAGCTTGAATGAAAATTATATATTCATAAATCAGAAGTCGAGAAAATAGTCATTGCAATGAAATTGTTGGTAACAACTTACTTTATTATGCGACTGATTAATATTCACTTTTCAATGTTATCTTTTCGTTACAACTGTATGCATATGTCGGAGTTCAGATTAAAATTCAGTTCAGTTTAAAATTGTCCTAGTTCAGATAAAAATGTTATTCTGAACTAGGACAAAATTAAATTTTGATTTGTACTGGTTGAAAATAAAACATTTTAAACTGAACTATTAGTTCATATTAAAATTTAACTTTGAACTAGTCCAGGATTAAATTTTAATCTGAACTGCAAAGGAAGACTAGTTCGGATTAAAATTTTGATTGGAACTAGTACACATTAAAATACTAGAAGAAATATATAGAAAATTTTGAAAATGTTTCACTTTTGTATCAGAATCAGCGTGAAGTTGATTTAAAAAGAAACATTTTCTATAGGCTATAAGACCTTAGCGATCAACGGAACCTGTAATAATAAATACCTTTTACATGTCCGAACACCACTGCAGTGGAATTTCTGTATATTCTACCGTTCATTAGTATTTTTCGTGCTTTTTTGCATGTAACGTCTAGTATGATTGTAACAACAGGTCGGAGCTGTTTAGAACTGCTGAACTGATTATACTTTTTTATAAATATTGATGAAGACTGAATAAAATTATTAAGTTTTGTGGTATGCAGTTCATCCACGTTAAAGTGAACCATACCCACGACAAAATATGTACAGTTAATGTGACCGTACTTATTTTAAAACCTATTTATAAATTATTTGTTGAGTTCTAGTTTGATTATTCTTTTCATCACGAGTAATTGTATTATCTATGGGGTAAAACATTCCTCTCCTTTCAGTATTTCAATCTGTACTAGCTCCAATCAAAATTTTAATCCGAAATAGTCTTCTTTTGCAGTTCAGATTAACATTTAATTCTGGGCTAGTTCAAACTTAAATTCTAATATGAACTAGTTCAGTTTAAAATGTTTTATTTTCAACTGGTACAAAATCAAAATTTAATTTTGTCCTAGTTCAGAATAAGATTTTTTTTTGAACTATACATCATATTCGAGAAAACATTTCATTCGATAATTTAGTTGAATATTTTTATTTTCATTGAGATTATTTGTTAGAAATTTCAGTTTAAATAAATGAATATTTTTTTCCAGATAATCGGAAAAGAATTATGTTACTTATGATATAGTTTGATATATATATCATATACATATGAATTTATTACTAATGCACTAAAGAAATTCTGAACAAGAATTTACCATATTTTTCTTTCGTTTTAACAATTACGTAATTTCAAATATAATTATTGATTATATAATGGGTACAAAAAGATGGAACAGTTTGATTTTCCCAATATTTGAAATGTTTAAAGATTTTGCTACAAATTTTCTTTGACGATGAATAATTAAGAAAAGGTATATTCAATAGGTTTTAAAAACTGAAACTATAGACATTTTAGATTTCGATAGATATTATTATTCTAAAATTTTGATTTAATCTTTCGAGCGAATTTTAGAGAAAATTTTAATTAGTCATTTAAATGTGAAAAATGAATAAATAAAGTATTTTTTAATGTATACTATCTCCATCTAGTATGTGTTGAATAGTAGAAATATGCATATCGTTCTTTCGATTTTCTCATTTCGTTTATTTATATTATTATTCGTCATTCGCTTTAAAGTGATTCATTGGAAATATATTATAAAAATGTTCTACTTTTTCTTTAATTGCTTTTGTTTTAGTTTTTGATAATAAAATTTTTATGTAAATCAATCACGGTTCTATCCTCAAAGACTTGAGTTGAATAAAATTTTGTTTTTATAATTACATATATAAGTTATTTTCGTCAACAGTACAGGAGATTCATTTCTAGATGATTCTCACAGAAAATGTTAAATTTTTCCTTCACAAGATAGTGTTAAGTTTGATATGTTTTTACATACCATTAACAATATCAGGTTGTCTATTTATTGCTATATGGTTACCTGATGATAGTTGGGCATACAAGTTGATTTATAATATGAACGTTCTCTTAGTTGGTTCTTCTGGTTTTGCCAGTCTTATCATGATGGAAGTTCCATGGAGAATTAAAATCATGTCATTGAATACATTTTGGTGCATTAGCATCTGCCTTTTATCAATGTTTTTGTCAATGAAAATTGTGGATGATTATTTGAACGTTTTCAAAATACATATCTTACAGTTTATACTTGGTGTCATTACATTTAGCTATGTTTTCATTACATTTCTGCACTATTATCATTACATTGAAGCCAGATTTTGATAAAAGAAATTTATTTTATTGAACTTTCTAAAAAACAATAAGGATATGTTCATTTTAAATTTAGAAAAACTTACTTTCATCTATTCTTTTTTTATCATAGAGATCTTTTTTTGTCATTTTAATTATTATGATAAAATACATATGAATTAACCAAGCATATAGAAAGATGTTTAGTTTATTTTCAATATATTCTTTAGTTAAAATGCTTATCTATTTGAATTC
Organism: Macrotrachela quadricornifera; assembly: GCA_022393335.1. Classification (NCBI taxonomy): domain Eukaryota; kingdom Metazoa; phylum Rotifera; class Eurotatoria; order Philodinida; family Philodinidae; genus Macrotrachela; species Macrotrachela quadricornifera. The sequence continues at coordinate 1,521 of JAJEKB010010314.1, read as the reverse complement.
TTCTCTTTTATCTAGAAGAAAAAAAATTTGTTTGAATTGTATTGAATATGAAAATGAAAAGATCTTTTTTTCATTAATAATGTCCAAAAAACAACATATTGAGCTTTTATTTATTTTATTAATAATTCTAAATAACAAAACCGACGTTGTATTAAATGAATTCGTCCTAGATTTTCGTCTTAGTTTAAAATATTTTAATGAACTAATGAGAAAATCTTTCTTGAATCTATTTAATAACTTTTGTTAAGTTTGACTTTTAAAAGTAGGTTGTAATGAATAAATTCTATTCACTATTTTATCAAATTGTTAAAAATCTTTGAGTAGCTGCCTAATTCGACTTATAATATAAATGCAAGAAACAGAACCACACCTATATATATATATATACAGAAATCGATTTAGACATAGTTTTAGTTATATATATATATATATATATATATATACATAGGTACCCATGTAAATCATAGAAATAGATTTAGTTTTAGTTATAGTTATATATATACATAGGTACCCATGTAAATCATAGGACTAGATTTAGTTTTAGTTATAGTTATATATATACATAGGTACCCATGTAATTCATAGGAATAGATTTAGTTTTAGTAATATATATATATACAGGTACCCATGTAATTCATAGAAATAGATTTAGTTTTAGTTATAGTTATATATATACATAGGTACCCATGTAATTCATAG
>JAJEKB010010310.1:21581-34865 GCA_022393335.1 Macrotrachela quadricornifera | reverse complement strand
TGATCTTGAACCTTTAAATGTGATTCTACGAAGTTGAATAAACAAAAGAAAAACTATATTGCGATTTGTTTAAAAAAAAATATTAAAGAATAAATATATATATAAGCATTCATGTATTACGTTATTCTCTTTTATAGCTATTTAATGATTAAATATCAATTTTCACAATGTTTATCTCATGCTGAATATGCAATCATTATCATTATAACAAATATATATATATTTGTTTTTAGTAATTACATCTTTGAAAAATGCAATAGAATAAAATAAATTGTTCCATTTATTATTTATTATTAAATCTAGTCAGTGAAAAGAAAAAAAAATAACAATTGGTAGACATAAATAAGGAAAAAATCATATAAAACAAAATTTAAAATTCAGAAAAATGTAATTTTTTAAAATGCATATTGAGAAGCTGAGCAATCATAATTAAAATCTTTATTGGTTGTTGAAATATGTATATGTAATTGTAATTGTTGATACAAAGCAATGAATCAAACATATGTCCTTTATTTAACAACAGAATCTATTATAAGAATAAGTTTTATATTGAAAATTAGAGAAAATAATTTGATAAATAATTTTGAAGATAAATTGTTTACTTTGTAAACAAAAAAAAATACCTGAAATACAAAAGGAAACAGAATATAATTGAAACACTTTTGAAATTAACAAGCATTATCATTCTTACTGGGTTGTTCTTCAGATTACACACCGCTCCACTACTAACATACAGGCAACAAGCAGAGTGTGGGTGTGGGCGGTGTGTAATCTGAAGAAGTACCTCATTTTTCAATGAATCACAAATATATACTTCATCATCTCCAATAGTTTACATTCAAATAATTCTTGAAAAAGCAATTGCAAAGAAAACCAATTTCCTCAAACAAATAGCAGGTACCATGAATGAATTCGAATCGGATAGATATGTTTTAATAATACGTATATTTCAACTATTTTTCCAATTTTAGGAATGCAATGTAACTACAGAGTTACCACCAAGGAGCATGCTTGGAATAGATTTTTGAAAAAAGGTTTTTTGTTTTAATAAATCGTTCAAGTCTAAAGAATTTAATTTTAAATCAAAATCCTGATATTCTATTCTAGTGGGCAACTATATTGAAGTTGGACAATATCAATCGGCTAGATCGCGTGCTGACATAAAATGGTCCAAAACATTTAGACAAAAACTTATACAAAGAAAAATAAATTCTAAAATGAAAAGCACATATGTCCAAACTATGGAAAATCAACAACAACAACAACAACAACAGCCACAATTGAAACAAGCAACAAAAGACATTATAATTATTTTAAAGGAAACCATTAAAAATACAATCGATTGCGTCATAGAAGACATACCAATTGAATGTGAAAATGAACGACATAAGTAAGTATTATAACTATCAAAATTTAGACTAATCTTAAAAAACTAAGATAATTTCATTCTTTCTATTTTCTTAACGTTCTATTTATAGACTTATGACAATTGTAAATTCTATTTATTCAATCATACAAAACAGTATCACTCAATGATTATTCACTTTCATTGAACTGATACAATGCGCCATTATATTAAGCATCATTTGTTTTTTTTTTGAATTTTGTTTACATTATTATTTCATTTCTCTTTCAACTAAAATATGTTGTATTGTTCTCTTATAGTAGTATAAATATTATCCTTTCTAGTATTATTCTTTATTATTCTGATGAATCATTTTTCATTCATTTCAGATATAATTATTAATCATAAATAATAACGACAATGAACTTATGAGACGATTTCAGTCTCTAAGAGGAGATATTTGAGATATTCAATTAAATATTTCTTCTACTTCTTCATCGCCGTCAGTATTAATCCAACAGCAACAAGACTGACAACAATCGACAAAGTACAATATATCATTTTCCATTTCTATTATTTCTTTATATTTTCTTGCAATTTTTATTATAAGAATATTTACCCTATTTGAAAAGTTCATCAGGGCTAATGACACTAATCATCGTAGCTGTACTCACTACTATATACAAAAATATTGTTTACATATTCTTCTTAAATAATCTATCCAGGTTCACCAATGAGTAATGTTACATTGAAATTTGGTATATGTACTAATAAGACTCTCAATCATTTACTCGTCAACAAAAAACCATCAAAATCAAAGCTATTCAATATTGGAACTGTTTTGAAATAGGTATACGTAGTGTCATAAAAAGAATTTAGTTATACTGAAGAATATTGAAATGAACGACAGTTTTCTCAATCTTCTATGCATCATCTATTATACGTAAAGATTAATCTCTCTCTCTCTCTCTCTATCTTACTGTTTTTATTTATTACTGAATTCACAAATATCAAAATATAGAACTCCTCAAAATTCTAGTATATCATATTGAAATTTATGTGCCTTTCTTTTCTTTTAGATCTTAATATTATTTTTTTTACAATACATCTTATCACATTTAGTCTTACAAGACATGGCTTCATCGTCTTCCAATAGATTATCGTCGATGACAACAACAGCAGAAACATTTTCTGATCAGATTCAGGCTGTTTGTAACAAAAAAGATCATCAAAGACAAATACTAAATAAACATTCTATGTGCATAGATAACGAGCTACTCTTTCGTTTACATCAAGCTGGTCTGCTAGATAAAATAACAGACATACTGGAAGTGAAAGATCGTGAGAAGAAAGAATTAGCAATAGTTAATCGTCAAAAACGTTCTCATGACGATATGAACGATGATGTAGACAACAATAACGATTCTGTTCAAGAGAGCGAGCTAATTAAAAAGAAACGTTACTCGATTGACATAAATGTTGCTCATACTTCAACTCAAACAGAATGGTCGTTACCAAAGATTTTACCGTGTTCACTATCATCTGGTGCTACTCCATTGTCATCTGATGTCATTATATTGTCAATGACAACGACAATACTACCAGAAACAGAAGATGTATATGCCGCAGCTAAGAAGCAACATTATCAAGCAATACTCTTGTCTATGCACAATATCGATTTCAGTAAAAGCTACTTCTCGTTCTTTGAACAGTATAACTTACTAGATCCTCTAGTTAAAATAGTGGAGAATTTATATGAAGCAAGAGATCTGTCATTCTATCGAACCTGGCAAAAAAAACATTTGTTTCGATCCTTAGCATTACAAGGAAGGTATGATATTTGCCAAGCCGAACAAGAAGAAGCAGAAGAAAATAGAGGAGACAATGATGACGACGACGACGACGACGATGATGATGATGATGATGATGATGCTAGCGTGGAAGAAGATTACCTATACGATACACCATCTGAAGATGAAGATGACGAAGAAGACCACAACGAACAAAATGAGTGTAATACAATAGAAAAGGAATTTAAAGAACAAAATCCCCTTTATATTAACGCCTCAACACAAACAGAAGGTCATTTCGATCCTTAATAATATTGTTTTAGATACGAATCAATCATAAAGCATTGAATCAGTACGCATTTAAACTTTCAAGATACTCTATAATCGAACACTAGAACTGCTTATTCTACTCAATAACACAATATTTGTCATATGAAACTCTGTAACAAAGCTCAACTTGCATTTTCGTTTTCTTTTCTTTTTCATATATTGTACTTCTAATTTTATGAAAATCTTAACACAATATATATTATTTCTAACATATAATAATTATATCAGTTTTACATTTCAGATTTATAATACATCAGTCATAAATCTACTATACGACCAAATTTCACAATCATGAAAACAAGCTAAATCATTTCAATAAGAATATACCTCGCCCGCAATGCCGACACAATTATAAACTTTTAATCACAAAACTAATAATAAGCAACAAATTGCCACAAAAAAATCCCAAAAAGCCTTGCAACATTTAGAAAAATCAACAAACTAATAAATCATAACAACAAACACAAAATTATAGCACCACATTCCAAAACATTATAATCTTGCCCAATACATTAATAAAAAAAACTCATACGAAACCTCAGCAAGGATTTTAATTTCTACATCTAAAGATAAGCCTCTCCTATCACACATAAAGAAAAATCGACTAAAAAGTAAACAATAAAAATTCTAATCAATTTAAGACAAGACAATGGATCGAAATGAGTAGTCCTATCCTATTCATTCGAAAAATCAAATATTCAATTTTTACAATGCCTGCTCAGTAGCAGAAAATCGATGACAAGTAATAGTGAATTGCTTTCAAAACTGTAAATTTAATTCCTTATAATTTCTACTATTTATGCAGATTTTTAAACCGCCTGATGAGTCTGTGTAATGAGACGAAACATGTCACTGTAGTTTATGATATTTAAATTCATCCTGAAGATTATTTTTTTAAAATTAATTTCAATGTAGTTTTTAATTGTTTACACTTACTCTCACCATTTTTTCTTAATTATCTCGCATTTCTTTTTCGACTCATAGATATAAGAAGTCATTCTTTCTTTCTTTCATTGTAGATATTTATAAAATACTACGTATCAATGAATAATCGAAATAAAACATACAACCAATTTCAACGTAAAAATCCATCACATTTATCCGTCGATAAATGGAAATCATCATTATATACTAAACAAAATTATATGAAAATACCAAGTCGTTTATTTCGAAGAATTATTTTGAAAGAAATTTCTAATTATGATAAAAAAATATATTTATTAATGAAAAATCCAGTTATGTTACGTTATATTCAACAACGTACAGAATTAATAAAAGCTGTTACTCAATTGAAAATTGAACAATACTATTGGGATTATATGTTAGATATTGCTATACCTTCTATACATTGGTTATCAACTGTTTCAAAATCGATTACTAGAAAAAACTGGATTAATTGGGATTATCCACGAACAGAGAAGAATCTTCGACATCGAAAGCATATTCTTGATAATAAATTAACAATGGCTCTCAATAAATTAAATTTGAATGAAAAAAATTATCCTGTTCGTCAATATGGAAATAAACAATTAAATTTTCAAGAAGCAATGAGTATAATTCAACCAGGAATAACACATATAATTGAAGTTACTCTAAAATTTATTTTTAAATTTTTCGAAGAAAAAAAGATTTTATTACGATATGATGTCTATGATGTTATATTAATTAAATCATTTTATGAATTAAATCCAACAATTGAACAAGTATTTTGATTTTTGCAAAAATAAAAAATGATCTAATTTTATTTTTATTTATTAGATTAATAATGCTCAAAAACTATGGAGAATAACAAGAAAATTTTATAGAAGATTAATTCAAATCAACAAAAGAAAACGTATTCCTAATGAAAATGATAATATGCCAATTTTAGAACAAATACATTTATTTCAATCTATTGAATTATATGATCCATCAATGATAGCAATAATTTTAGCTCGACTCAATAATATTGAACAACGTGCTCGTACTATTCTTGGATGTATGAACTAATAATAAAAAACATCTTGTGTAGTCTTATATAACTTTGTTTTTGTTTTTCGTCTTTGATTAACTATTATTGTTAGTAGAAACTCATTTTGATTTTTTCATTGTAGATATTCTTATTATAAGATATACAGCATATAACAACTGATACTATCAATGATAGTAATACGTCATTGGAAATAATTATTTCGAATTTTAATGAAATTCCATATTATTTGACAGAACAAAATGAATATTTTCAACAATTGATTCATACAACTCAAAAAAGCAATGAAAATATTGAAAAATTACAAACAATTTCTATAATAATCTATAAAATGAAATTAATTGAAATATATCAAAATCTTTGGAATACATATTTTAAATCAGGTACTGGACAATTATTTCATAATACAAAAGAAATAGTCAATTATTCAATAAATGTATCCATTTGGCCAAAAGATATTTAACGGAAATTAAAATTTGAATAATATTGTTCTAAAATAGTTGAACGTATTCAAAGTTTTTATAGATATAAAACTCAATGAATTGGTATTGAAACACATAGAATTAAATTGTAGATAAAGCTTCATGTTTATTTTTCATAGAATTACTAGAATGGATAATAGATATATCGTAGTCTTTTTCCACTGCAAATAGAAATATTAGAAATTGAAAGTAAAGTTCTCTATTCCTTTTTCAGATAATATTATTCCTATTGTTCAATCTATTATGGCTTATTCAATAATTTGCTCCATATGTCATCAAATTGTTGTTACTATTAATGACCAACATGATTACGTTCAATATGCATGTGCACATTTTTTACATGAAGATTGCTTTTACAATAATCATAATCGTAGTAGAATCTGCCCATATTGCAATGTTATATCATGGGCATTATATTTTGGATAGATTCTCATTACACTAATTTTTGTTTTGTACATTTATTATATATCTGTTGTATCCTATATTGTTTCTCAAAAGAATAAAAATAAACAAAATAAGTTTATATTATCTTTACAATTTGAAATCATATCGAATGTTAGAATTTTCTTCTCGATTATTAAGAAAATTTATTTATTATGAATAAAATATTACATTTCATATCTGATTCTTCAACCAGATATTCTTTTATAATTCTAGATAGTATTCTTTTTTTTTTGATACCTCTATTGATAAATGGCAACACAAAACACATATTCGAACATTGAACAACGGCAACAACAGGTAATAGTAGAACTTTTTTTTATAATTTGTAATTTATTTTGTTTTTTATTATTATAGCATGAAACTGTGCAATATTACAATAAAATGCCTGCTAATCTTCCATGGAATCAAAAAAACAAAAATAAATCCTCGAGAAAACTTGAAGTAAGTACTATTATTGAGACGATATCTATTCTAATATTTATTTTATTTTAAGTCAATGGAAATAGAAAATTTATCACAACAAATGAAACAATTATCTACAAATATAACAAATGCCAAGGACTTATTATTGAACGAAATTAAAATTGAACTTGAAAAAATTCCAAATTATTTAATGAAAAAAAATAAATTATTTAAACGTATGATACATGAGATAATATCAGTAATGAAAATAGCTACTACAGCTAATAATTTGGATGAATTACGAAAAATAGTTATCTTAATTTATAAAATAATGCTTTTACAAACTTATCAACTATTATGGGCTGCATATATGAAATCTGGAAAGGGACAATTAATTCTACCATCGAAAACAAAATTATCTTATTCAACAACTGTACCAATATGGCCAAAAGAAATTAAAACAATGATATTAAGTAAAAATATGGAAACGACAAATGAAAATGAAATTTATTTAAAATTTATTAATGAACAATTAAATGCATTAGATTATCATTTAAAACAATATCAAAATGAATTAAATATTCAAACAAAAAATTTTCAAGGATATACACTAGCTGTACAAAAAATGATTGAAACATATATTGAAAAAAATCTTCATAGTCTACGTATAGACATGGAACATAAAATTGAACTTATTCATTATGATTATCATATTCAAGCAATAAAATTAGAATATTTTCAATATAATCCAAATCAGTTTCAAGTAAAAATATTTCTCATTTTTTGCTATTAAATATTTTTGTATTTAGAAACAATTAATAAAAGAACTCTGTCAAAGCAAATATGAACAAGAAACAACAGAACAAGAAGTTCATTTTCTTCAACAACAAATTACTTATTATAGTTCACCAAATCAATCATTTGAATGTTCACCATTAGCTCATGATCCATTAATTGATTCTATACAAGATCCAGTTATTCGACAACAATTATTTCAACAATTTAAAGAAGTTGCTGAACAATCAAGAGCCAATATATTTACTCTACATATGGAAACAGCTAAACAACAGCGTGAAGAATATAAGAAAAAACATGAAATTAATATAAAGAAAATGTGGAATGCTTATCATTCAACTTCTGAACAAGAAAAAATATCTCCAAAAATGCTTGATCTTATACATCAACGGTGTATGAAAATTGGTGAACGTATTCAATGTATTTATAAATTTAAAGTTGAATTATTTGTTTTAAATTCTAAATCATATAATTTGAAATGAAAACATTAGTTTTTTTTGTTTTCTTTCAGTTGATTAGTAGCTACTCTTTATATTATTTCTCATTTTTTTTGGCTTCTCATTTCAGATAATAATTTACAAGTTTACTCATATACAACTATTAATATTATATTGGCAATGGATACAAATGATGCAAATGGTCAACAACAAAAGAAAAAATGCCATGGTAATCGAAGAAATCAACGCTTTAGAAGAAAATGTCGTGCTTATCAAATGGAACCAAAAAAAATTGAAAAATTAATTAAGAAGAGAGTTTTTAAACAGAAGAAAATTCAAAAAGTTAATTCTAAAAGATTTGCAACAACTACTGATACAACAACAGCAGCAAATGCTTTTAAACGTAAAAGAGATATATCATCACAACAATTATCAAAAGCAACAGCTTCAACAATACCAAAAAGTACCAGTTCAATATCTATTGTACAACCATCTTTGAAAAAAATTAAAAATATTACAAAACCAACCACAACAACTTCTACATTATATGAAAATAATACTAATATTAATGTAAAATATCGGTATGTTTTATTTTTAAAACATTTTTTTATTAATACTTTATATGATATAGACGTCCTATGTATTTAACACGTTCAACATCTATACTTTATCCAATATTAAATAAAACATTAAATTATATATTAAAGAAAAAAGATGAGCAAAAATTTATTTATATGCAACTTGAATTATTAGATCAACAATATTATTTTGAAAAACAACATGAATTATGGCAATCTTATTTAGATATTGGTTTACAACAACATATATGGCCAGTTAGTTGATTTTGTTAAAAATTATTATTATCTTATGTTTCTTTTAATACTATATAGGATCAATTGTATACAATGGCTAAAACAACTGATTTTGAATTATGTAAAAATTATCTGAGAAATTATATAGAAAAATTAGAAAAGCAAATTAATCAATGTCAATGTGATTTGATAAAATATTCTCAAACATGTCCAATTAAAGCTTTAGCATTTAATGATATTGAACAACGTCTTAAACAATTAGTAGACCGTGAACGAAAATATTTAATACAAAAAAATAATGATCAACTAATTAAATTTAAAGATACCATTCATCAAGCAGAATTATTCAAACAAATATCTACATATTTACCTAAAACTAATGGACAAGTAAATTGAAATAGATTTTAATCAATATAATATAATTTATTCTTCACTTTTTTTTCTAGGGAGATTATATAAATCAATTGATTACAATACGAGAAAAACAAGCTGGAATTTGGGAAGATCAATTATTGTTAGAAATACGTATTCTATGTAAATTTTTACCATTAAATTTTAATCAATTGGAAAATTTCATGGCACCTATTAACTATTCACCATTAAATAATGATCCAAAAACTGTTGAAATAAAAAACAAGTAACGCTCGTCCAAAGACTCGCTCAGCTCTTTCTCGTAGAAATCGTGTTTCGAAACTACCGTCATGCTATTCATTTATAAAATTAAAAAAACCGAAGTCAGATTCAAGTTTCTCGACCCTGATTCCCCTTCGGTCAACCGTTATAAAAAAAATTTTTTTTGCGAAAAAGTGATCCTTTGTGTTACAAACTGATCCTCAAAAAAAATTTTGAAAAACTAACATCAGATTCGGATTCCTCGACCCCAATTACCCTTTGGTCGAGTTTTATAGGAAATATTAATAAAATGTTTTTTTGACCTTATGCGGACATACAAGCAATCAGTCAATCAGACAGTTTATGTTTACTGGACTCTTCTCTACGAGAAAGAGAATAATAATCAGCAATGATGTTCATTATACACAAGGATGAAATCATCATTTCGTGAAAAAACACCTGTTTTCGATGAAAAATACCAAACCTCGCCAATTCCTAACATCCATTGATCAATGCTGATACCATCACAATCAGCAATGATGTTCATCGTACACAAGGATGAAATCATCATTTCGTGAAAAAACACCTATTTTCGATGAAAAATACCAAACCTCACCAATTCCTAACATCAATTGATCAATGCTGATACCATCACAATCGGCAATGGTGTTCATCACCCACCACGATGAAATCATCATTTCGTGAAAAAACACCTATTTTCGATGAAAAATACCACACCTCACCAATTCCTAACATCAATTGATCAATGCTGATACCACAGGATCACCGAACAGACTTCAGATTCGAAGTCCCCGCATGGAAAAACCTCTAAAAATGTCTTTTTCGAAAAATCGATTTTCGATGTTTTTTTGACCCTGCGGACATACAAGCAAGCAATCAAGCAAGCAAGCAAGCAGACAATTTATGTTTGCAAGACTCTTCTCTACGAGAAAGAGAATAAACAATATAAAATTATACAAGAAGGCAAACGTACATGGTTAAATTATCTTTTAAATATTTATGAAATTAAAATGATACAATATGAAATACAATATCAAAATGAATATATTAAATTAGAATCATATATATTAAAGAATTTTTCCAGTAATAGTACAACTCGTCTCAAGCAAATTGAAGAATATATTAATTGCCGAATATTAAAATTAAAAAATGATATATATGATAAAATGTCATCTTTTCGACAAATAATTCTTCAAAATCGTCAACGTTCAACAGCAACAAAAAATACTATAGGTGTATGGCCTGAACCACATCTTGATTTAATTTCAAATCCATTTAATACACGTCAATGGAATCAACTTTCACTTGGTAAGATATTATTTAGAATAGAATAAATATTAATTTATGAATATATATTTTAGGTCCATTTTTTATAAGATTAAATCAAAGTGCTATTCGTCCTCGATGTCAACAAGAAGCTAAAATTAAAACTGAACACAAAGATATTTCTAATAAAGTTAAAAAAAATCTTATTGAAAAACCTCATTATATACCACCAAATAATCCAATTTTTACAAAATATTCAAATCATCTTCTGGATTATCTTAATCAATGTTATTCTACTCCATTATCATATAAAGATCAATTGGTAACTCTTGAACAAGCACAAATTCTTGCATCAATTCGACAAATAATAAAAAATAAAAATCTTATTATTCGTATAACTGATAAAGGTCATAATTTTTATATTGGTTCAAATGTTGAATTTGAAAAAAAAGTACAAAAATTTTTCTCCGATACAAATGCATTTATTGAATTATCTTATAATCCATTCAATGAAATATTAGATAAAGTTACTCAATTACTTAATAAATTATATTCAAAAAAACTTATATTAAAATGGCAATATGAAGAAATGATGCCTGATCGAACAAAATGTGAATTAGCACATCTATATTTTAATCCTAAAACACATAAAGTAGAGTAAATATATTTTATATGAAAATAAAATTTATTATTTCTTTTTAAATTGTAGGATGGAATACCAGTGCGTCCAATTGAAAGTACAATTCATGCTTCGACAACAAAAATTTCAAAATTTTTAGATAAAATATTACGGCCAATATTTGATGATAAATGTAAGAAGACAATTATTATTGATGGTGCTCATTTAATTAATGGAATCAAGACTTATACTAATAAAGGTCTTCTTAAACCAACAACTCTATTTTGTACATTTGATATACATAATTTATATACAATGTTACCACAAGAACAAGCATTAAATATACTTATGAATTTTCTTAATGAACATGGTTATAAAAAAGTGAAAGGAATTAATTTAGATACAATAAGAAAATTGGCTTCTATAGTATTACAAGAAAATGTTTTTGCTTATGATAAAAAAATTTATAAACAAACAACTGGTGGTGCTATGGGTTCATCATTTACATTAACATTAGCTAATATATTTATGTGGGATTGGCAAAAGAAATTAGTTGATATACAAATTAAAACAGGTGAATTCTATGGCAGGTATGTATAAAATAAAAACAAGCAATTTAAAAAAAAAAATAATTTAATATATTAATTTTTTTTCTAGATATATTGATGATATTTTTATGACTTGGAATAAATCTAAAAAAGAATTAGAAGATTTATTAAATCAAGCAAATACATGGCATCCAAATATTAAATTAGATTATAAAATTAGTCAAAGTTTACCATTTCTTGATGTACTCATTACAAATAATAATGGTATTATAACAACATCTGTTTATCATAAACCAGCAGCAGAACCATTTGTTATACCATTTACATCTGATCATCCTCGACATATTTTCTCTAATATTATTTTAACATCTCTTGCACGTACTGTAAGATATTCGTCAACATTTGAAGCATTTAATTATGAACGACGTTATATTAAATTAATGTTATTGTATAATGGGTAAGCTATTATTTTCTATACTGACCATAAAATTCATTATATTTTATTATTTAGATATCCATCAACATTCATTGAAAATGAATCTAATAAATATTTTTTGGAATATAAATCAACATCACCATTTTTATCATTTATTCATGAAGAAAAACAATTCTTTCTTATGCGTCATAAATTATTAGATGAACCAACCCCTCAACAATCACAAACAACTATAAGAGCTGCTACAGCTGATATTGATAATAATCAAACAGATGATGCATTAATTCCTGCAGTAAAATCAACAGCCAAAATTCAAGCAAAACCACCAGCAAATTATGGTGATAAATTATTCATTCATTATACACATGAAAAACGTTTTCAATCATGTAAAAGAGACATGCATCGTGTATATGATGATACCTTTAAAAATACGCCAGCCATGAATGTCAAACTTATTGTGGGTTCAAAAACTCGCCGAAATGCTAAAGATGAATTAATACGTAAAAAACCTTCCACAAAATTACTAAACAATACAATAAAAAAAAGTAAGTTTAATACAATATCATTCTATTCAATAAATCAATAATGAAATTGCTTTTTTTTCAAATAGAGCCTGACAGAAAACACACCACCAATACAACTACAATGCAATAATCCGAAAACAATTCATCTGATCCACCCAAAACAATTAAAATTATTTAACATTACTCAAATTTATATATATTATGTTGCGTTTTAACTGTACCTTATGCATTCATATAATAATTCATCACTAGTAAACATAACACACAATAAACCATTCTTTTATTTTTTCTTTCATTCATTCAGTTCACTACACATTTAAAATTAATCAATTTTCCTTCCTCTTTCAGACGATAATCAAAAATTATAATTATTCTTCAACATCACAACCAGTTCACCACATACAAAAATCTTAAGATTATGGCTGCTGGTCTCACCTCAGTCAAATGAAACT
>JAJEKB010010310.1:0-21571 GCA_022393335.1 Macrotrachela quadricornifera | reverse complement strand
AACAGTTTAATAGTTAAATCTTGTGATTTTTTATTAAATCATATAGGTTTACATTGCCATCTGATGATCGTCGTTGCTGACGTGAAATCTTAAGATTATGGCTGCTGGTCTCAACCCTCACCCTCACGTGCGAAAAAACGTATTTCATCAATACCTTTATCAACGCTCAGTGCTATTCGTTGTAAGTAAAGAGAGAGAAATCATAATACCATCATCATTTCAGGATGTTTGAAGTATAACCCTTTGTCTCCACATGTTCAGAATCATTTAAACCGATTTTTAAACAACTTCCCATTTTCCCTTAGCTATAATTCTCTGAATCAGTCCTTAAATTAAGATTTGCAACTGAGAATCTGATTATGATCTCATTCAGAGAACTATAGCTCGACGAAAACGTGAACGCATTTGCAAATAAAATCAACATGAATGCATGCGACAGAAGATGCAACGATTTCGTTGAAACTTCCGAAAATAGTGATAGAGCATGGACCACTCATTCACTTATCAACCATTCTAACACAATACTTTTTTCTTCTTTTAGCTTATGCAAAACTTGCTCATCCTGATCAAGTAGATACTCGTCGTGGTCGTTTGAACAATGCGATAGGAAATGTTTTTTCTTCCGCCAAACAACAGCAAAGAAAAAAAAACTTAAGATAAAAGAGTTTTTATTTTCATAAAAGACATTTAAACGATGAAAACAATTTCTACGAGAACTTCTAAAAGGATTTGTAAAAAACAAATTATTCATACCTACTGAAAACGACATAGACATAGATCTCGAACTAAAATTAAAAAGAGTCACTAATAAATTAGACATGTCACATCATAATTATTTTCATCAGATTCCAATCAAATCTTCAAAAGACAATTCATTTCAATAATCATTCATAATACACTTAAAAATTCAAACATCCATTGTTTGCGAAATAATGCTCCGTTTCTATTAATATTAAAACTTTTCTCACATAATTCAAATAACCAATAATTACATGTTTAAGATATATAATTCAAACCGGAAACAACGGGTCTAATTTAAAACATATACATTAAAACACCTATTTTCTAAGCATTTCAAAAGTACAGACAGATCAACTAATGCGAATGTTTCCCCATTAAATGAAATTCATACCGAGCGTAAATTCAAATAATTTCAAAAACAAGAATGCTACATAGCACCTATTCCAGTTTTTATTTGTATTCTTTGAAATAAAAGTAAAAATTTTACAATATGGTATATATTTTCTAGGATACTAATTCGTTTCTGAATAGTTAATAAATGTTTACAAATTATATAAATGAAATGCTTTATTCATTTTAAATCGAAAGTAAGTGAAAAGAGAATTTCAATATGAATAAAATTTTCCGAGAAGCAGACTAGTCTTTCAACTGACATTATATATATATATAGTTTTGCATTTATTCGATTTTATCGATGATTTTGAAACACGTTCAATAAAATCAATACAAATATTCTTCTCAAAGCCAACTGAAACGATTTTCGATAATTGCAATTGAAAAACATGATATGTTATTTCATTCGATCTGCATACTTCAGAATTCTTTATTCCCTCAACTGTAGCGAGAGTCATATGAAAAAAAGTAGTTTGTCTGTCTGTGGGTTTGTGTCAGGGTCAAAAAAAACATTGAAAATTTCAAATTAATTTTTCTAGCTTATAGAAAGGCTTTTTTAAAGAAAATAATGATTTTTTATAAAGTTTGACCAGAGGTTTTCGGGGTCTAGGAATCGAATGGTACTATTGGTTTTAGACTTTTTCAAATAATTTTTTTTACGAAAAAAGGCCTTTTTTCAGGAAACAACGGTTTATCTCGTAGATTGTAGGAGACATCATATTGCGTAAAATAACTTGGTAGTTATCCAGGTATGCTTTTTTCTATAGTTTCTGTGAATCGTTTTGTGTCCAAGCCAATGTGAAAGCGTTGTCAGCTAGATTAATATCAAAAGCTTGTAATACTCTAGCTGAAAAACATATGAAGGTAAAGCAGGATGAAGAATTTGCATCCGGAGTCAAATCTGTGGTTCATAATAATTTACGAAATAATTAGTAATTAGTTTTCCTATATTTTCTGAGAAGTTTGGTGCAAGATGGGTGAGGATCAGTGAATGAAAATTGAGTCGGTTTGCTAAATAGTTATTTGTAAATAACATAAAGTGTCTTCAGTAAAAGTCCACGAAAGATAATTGACTATGATGAAACGAAATCTAGATTTTGGTTTTTCAATATAGAGAGTTATCCAATTATGATAAATTAGTAAATCATCGTTTTAAAAAAACTTGAGCAACCGTTATAGAGCACTGAAAATACAGATTCGAAGTCAGTAAAAACGTTTCCGATCTGTTTTCTAGCTTTCTTTGATGAACTGCGTGTTGTTTTAAGCTTGACTCACGAACATTCGCGGGTCGTGCATCTATGTTCGATATTTATTCTAATTTAAACAGTTTCCTCTATTGAATACTATATGTCGAATCTTTGGGTGGGATTTATACAGAAATAAGTAAAAGACGAAGCAACTGTTCGAAGTTCTCTTGTTCAGTTTCGATAGATATCAACTGTAAAACTAGATTCCAAAATAGACAAAGCTCTTTTCTAGACTACAATGTGTTGTATTCTATTTGTAGCAATTCTGAAATAGTTCTCGTTTTTTTTTAATAACGAGAGTAGTAACAAATATCCAGTAGCTTTTTTAGAAGAATTTAAAGGAGATGCATCCATTAACTTCAACGGTGAACTAATATCTGTCGATATAGTGACGTTAAATATATAAACGGCTAGTCATGAGTAGCCGACCGGAGGGAGGGCGACGAACGACTAGACATTGATTTAAAAGCTTTATCGTAATAAAATCAGTGAGAGTTGAAGCTTCTTGAGAAAATGGGGAATGATTCGATTCTTGACGCAAAATAATTTTTTTATTATACATTTGACTTAAAAATGATCTATTTATTAAAGAACTTCTGAATCCTAATATGGTATTATTTGCTTCTTGTTATTCCGAGCATCATGCATTTTTACTTATATCAGGAGATTGTAATGAATCAATGCTACCGAAAATTTCAATGAAAAGTTTGGGCGAAATGTTTTATTCCTATTTTCTTGATTAAGAGGGTCAGTTAGTTGAAAAACACAACTTTGTCTGTGTGCTTGCTCAGAATACAAGACCAGGCTGAAGTAACTCAGGTGGAGTCAATAGGAACGTTACGTTTTGTCTGAGTTATTCGTCATGAACTCTGGTTGAACTATAGTCTAGGCAACTCATGTCAATACTTTATCAATACACCATAAAAGTCAAAATAAGTTATCTATGATGAGAAAATTCTGGGCACTCGATGTTTTTCGAATTTAAGATTGGTAGTTTTAGAAATCATGAAATGTGGGAGAATCGTTTAAACTGAGCTGGCTATAGTGTCACATTTGTCGACCATTTATCTATCAATGATTCTCGAAATAGATAGATGAATTCGGTCGAGGGTTAAGCGAGTCACCTTTGACGAGCGTTACTTGTATTAATAAATATAGTAATTTTAGTGAGATGCTTTTCACACTATTATAGGAATGCCATGCATATTGTATGCTGATTAATATATTTTAAGGAGGGGTGCATGGATGCAGATACAATTTGTATCAATATTTTTCCCTACGAAAACACAAACAGTGATGTACTCAACTGCGCTAATACCTTAATACATGTATCAGGTGTCGTGGCATCCACATACATACATATATATCTGCCCTGTTAGCCGCCCTAGCCCTCACCTTCATAACATAATCATCAAGACTCATGCCCTCATCCTCAGTGTTATGCCCTCACAGTTTCACGCCCACACCCTCAATCTTATGTCCTCACCCTCACTCTATTGATACATGTATCACCATATATACCCCTAGAAAGGTTAGAATTTCAGGGTAAATATGTCAATACATGTATCAATACATGTTGCATGTATCGATACATAAGCATACGTCTGCTATAATATTTGTAAGGAAAATCATGATACAAGTTGTATCTGTATCGACGCACCTATGATTTTAAGTTTTTCTCTTAATAAACGTATCGTTTTATGAGCTGAATTCAGTTCCAAAGTCACCATATTTTCATTTATATCCTACTAACACATTCAGAGGCAAATATATAAATCAACAATCTATTATTCTTATGTTGTGGCATATCTCAAAACTAAGTGTACGACTTCTGTTTTATGTTTCAAAGAACTTCTGCTAAACACTGTCATAGATCTTATTACTTCTATATATTTCGAAACTCAGAAGAACATTTTTGACATTTCTTCCATAGACAAAAGACTTTGTCATGTAGAATTAGAAATTTTTTTTCTTTTCAAAAATTTGACTTTGGTTATGTGAAGTAAGCAAAAATTCTCTAATAGATATCAGATATTATTTTATAGTAATATAAAATCATTATAATGCACCAAAATAGAAACAATATATGATTTAATATATTCTTTGATAATAACTCATTGTAATGTATTAAAATAAAATCAATAACTAATTGAACATATTATTTAATAAACATGCATTAAAATTCATTCAACATAATCTGTAGAAAAAATATTAGCATAGTATTCAATAATAATGTGTTAAACATAATCAATAATAAAATATTATAATATCTTGTAATAAAAATCTATTAAAATATAATCAATAACGGAGGTCGAAAGTAATATTGCATTTAAATGCAATAAATTACACTGAATAAAAAATATCAAATAGTTATTAAATAAAATTGCATTTTAATAAATTAAATGGAATCAATACTAAGTATTGAAATATATTTGAATAATAATGCATTAGTTATAATAATATATTAATAAGATAATAGATGAAAATTGATATATTTTTACCGATATACTTTGTCAATTTCAATATAAGATTAAGTCACTTTATATTTTCCAAAATTGTACTGATACAAAATAATCAATTTTAATTTTAATTTATTTTATAAGGAGCTCATTACAACTTGAATTGAGACAAAAATTTTCTGTATTGTCTTACTTTCAGATTCATATGACAAGACAACTTGATGAAGAGATAAACAGCATATTTATTAATGCAAGCGATCTTCTTGAAATATATATCTTTTATAAGTATGCAAAAAACTCTTATAATCTCTTTTGCTTTCCTAATATAGAGGAATAGTAATGACGTACCTATATTAAATACAAGATTTTATTATATAAAGTTAAAATGTTTTTTCTTTCAAACATCTGAACTTTTTCACATAAAACAAATCAGTTAACTAGTTAATATTTGGAACATAATTAAATAATAATCCACTATAATGTATTCTAAAATAATTTTTATTATGCACTCACATATTGCTTCATAATAAAAAAAAACATCATAAGAAATCATTACAATATAAGCCGTAGCCGGTTATTAGAATATCATTTAATAATAAATCCACTATAATGCGTCATAATGCCTGGAAGCAATATTTCTGTCTCTATATGGTCGTTTTAGATCTGGAAAACTTTTACAAGATATTTATTTCAAAACAACATCATTGTCAAAGGCTTAGAACGCGTTAAAACTTGATAACTAGTAGGCATCTAATTATATAAAAATAAAAATATCTTGTGGTATATTAAAAAAAACTTCAACAGAATGATAAATGAGCAAGAGAAACAGCGCAAAGACAAAAAATACAATATTAACATATATAACCTCTTTGAAATAATTTTGTTTAATCCAAGAAACAAGCATTGTATGACTAACTATATAAAACACAAGCATCATTCGATGTGTATTTTTTGCAAATAAGAAAATTGGCTGATAATCATAAGATCAATAAGTGTAATTTTGTATTAATGATTGGACAATCATTTAGCACCGTCTTATTCTATCAGCTTAATTGCGATTATTTAGGTAAATTAATCAGGCGATGATTGTGATATAATATATATATATATATACACGGACGAATCATCGTCATATTTTTTCATAATAACTCGCTTGATAAGATATATAATTCGAAAGGCCTCGCGTGAAATCTTTATTATTTATTCTATTTTCTCTTATGAATTCTTCTTATTCACCTTTATCTTTATTTATTATTATTTTTTTTCTCTCTCTCATTTATTATATATTTTTTGTTTTTTTCTTTATTTATTAATATTAATAAAAATTATTCAAAAAATTAAAAAATTATATTTATCTTTAATATTATCTTCCTTACAATATATATATATATATATATTTGTTGACTTGTTTTATTCAAATAATTGATTTATACACATTATTGTCGAACCATAACCAGTTATAATACGTTCGCTCAAAAGAGTCAACATACAATTAAATAAATATTAATGTCTTATATTATTTATCTCTGATATTATTTTTTTTTTTATTACAATACATTGGTAAATATTGTTGACTTGTTTTTATTAAAATAAGTTTCATCACAATCGGATAAGTCTGTCGAGAGTTATCGTATAAACTGCCGGACACACTGACCGATTCTATAGTGTACTCACTTTTTGAGTACACAAAAACAAAAAAATAAGAATACAAAAGTCGCTATAATGAAAGATTGCATCTTCTAACAGCACATTTTTAAGTTATGTATTAACATGAAAATTTTCGATTATTTAATGATAAATTAAAAATAGTTATGTTTTGATAGAAAATAGATGTGTTTGTATTAATTATAATAATAACTACTATATAGACTCGAAATTAGTTTTTCTTTTTTTTAACGTTTTTCGTGAAAGAATATAAGAGATTTTTTCAAAATATTTTTTCTTAGAGAAGTGGTTACATATTCTTGATTTCATCAATCAGTAAAAGATCGAATATTTTTTTGGAAAAGAAATAATCAAATAACTTCACATTAGAAATAATATCAATTATCTTTAAATAACGAATTTCATTATTTTTATATTATATTTAATTAAATAAAATAATATATATCATTTTTTATTACAAATTCAGAAATTAATTAGAAATTTTATATTTTATCCAGATGTATTGTATTATTTTTATATGATTTCATGGAGAAAAAAAAATTGAATAGAAAGTAAATTTGAATGGTAGATTCAATAGAATTCTATTATTCACCTATAAATTAAGTATTTTTCTTTTAGAAAAATTTTTACTTTTTGCGTTTTCATCTATTAAAAACGTTACACTCATAACATGAATAGTGATGAATCTTTCCTGTCGCTTCTTTTTACGTCAAAATTGATACACGTGGTGATTCATGATGAAATTATCTCAATTAATGTATCATTTTTGCCTATATATTAATGATAGGTGACTTTTTGTACGTGTATAATGAGAAAAAAATCGTTGCCCAAGGTCTATTTAATCTTACTATTTATTTATTTTCTTCGTTAAGTTAAAAGTATAGCGATTCATGCATCATCGATCAGTACAATAAATAAAGTTATACATGTGCTTTTGGCTGTCTGAATTAGTTCGTTTTGCGTTCGTTTAGAATAACAACTAATATATTCATCCATTTTTGTTTGCCTCACACTGGTAGATAATGTTTATTACGTACTTACAAGCTTCTCTATCTAATTGCTTACCTTTTTTTAGTTAAAATAAAAAAAGACAATTCATATTTTAATGATTACTGCAACAAATGAAAGATAAAAAACATAGCTTTTTTAATTTTTCTTCAGTTCTTATTCTCGTCAAAATTTACAACTATATATATTGTGTTTGATTTTAGAATTTAGTTGAGTTTGAAATAATCTAATTGCTATTATCTTAGCAATATAAAAATGTTTTAGTATTAATAATATATCAAATGAAATAACTAGTATTAGATTTATAACAAATAATAATATTAATATATTTCGTAGATGAATAGTTAGAAATATGCGTTAAAACTTTTTTTGATATAGGAACGTAGATATATTAAATAATTGGTTCGAAAAAAAAACATTTGACTTTTTAATTTTTATTCTATTAATTCTTTGAGAGATGGGAACATAAAGACATTGAATTATTATTTAAAAAAAATTTTTATTTTTTTAATTTTCTTATTTTTTTCGATAATGGGACAAGGAAATATTGAATGATTGCATTAGGAAGAAAATTTCGTTTTATTTTTTTTTACCTTTTTGATGATGCATTACTCTTATCTCTGCATATACAATTGTTGTTTGTCATATAAGAAACATAGTGACACGGCAGTAAGTATGTAAATTTACTAGTTTATTCCAATTTCTATGAGCAAACACAGAGTATGTTACTATTTTCTATACATAATATTCCTTATTTTCAATCTAGATCATCTGAAAACTATATGGCTTCGTTATTTCAATTCTTTTTCTTGCTTGTTATAATAATGGCCATCGCTTTTCTTCATACCATTCATGCGATCCAGCCAAAAAGTGTTGAACAAACGCGTACCATTGTTCCCAACGCTTATATTGTCGAATTCTCTCCTTCTTTGACTCGTTTACAACCATATAATCAAAACCATGTATGATTATAACATAAATAAACATATTACATTACTTTTTATTCTAGCACGACATGTTTTATCGAAAAGTGACCAACATAGACACGGCTAGAAAGCGAAGGTCCAGCAGAACAAGAAATATAATTCCTCGTCAGAATTTCTCTGCCTTTCCCTTCATTGGAACTTCCTTCTATCTCGACAATGAGGAGGATGTATCTACTATTACAGCACTTGACTGGGTGTCTGCTATATGGCCTATTACCGTCTATTCTTCAGCTGCCGCTATTGTCCCAACAGATGTTGATCTCTATCAGTTGATTAACCAAACTTGGAATAGTACAAACAAGAATTTGTTTGCTCCTCATGTCATGGGTGGTGTTGATAAACTGCACGCACAGGGTTACACTGGTGAAGGTGTTTTTATTGCTATCTTAGATAGTGGTGTCGACTACAGGTATGAAAGTTATTTGTCTATAAATATAAATATTCATCCAGTTAACTATACAGACATCCAGCGTTAGGTGGAGGTTTTGGTTCTGGCTACAAGTTTCAGTACGGTTATGACTTTGTTGGTGATAATTTTACTGGAAGTAACTTGCCAATTCCTGATCCTGACCCACTCGATTGTAATGGACATGGCACACATGTTGCTGGTATCATTGGCGCTAATGATCCGGCATTTAGTGGAGTCGCACCAAATGCCACTCTAGGAATGTATCGAATTGTTGGATGTAGTCCTGCAGTGTCAGAAGATATTGCCATTGCTGGCTTTACTGCTGCATATCAAGATGGGGGTAAATATTTTTCTATATTCCTTTCTTTTGGTGAACTTGTTAACTTCTAAATTTAGCTCAGATTATCACCATGTCTGCTGGCGTTAGTTTTGGATGGGCGCAAGGACCACTAGCTTTAGCAGCAAATAGAGTTGCCAATACCGGTGTAGCTGTTATTGTTGCTGCCGGCAACAGTGGACATAGCGGTAAGAAAATGCTGAAGTTGTGATCGAAAGAAAAAACAGTTTGATTTCGATAAGGACTCTTCCGTGTTTCAACACCATCAACCGACATCGATGTCACTGCTGTCGGATCGGTCACTAATATTGATACTCCACGATTCGTGTACCAAGGATATTTCGGTGTCAGTTTGGATCTAAATACAACTTTTCAATATTTAGGTGGCAACATTCCATTTCCTTCAAAGATTTCTGGTTATGAGTTGTATGCTGTTAGTCTTAATACAAGTAATCCAGCTGATACTTGCAATGATTTATCAACTGATACACCAATATTATCGGAGAAAATTGTTATGATTCATACAGATATATGCTCCGTAGAAACTCAGATTGCGAATGTTCAAAAGTTTGGCGCTCAATATATCATTCTTTATAATGACGATGACTCCATCAACATTCCGGAGAACGTATATGGAGTGATTCTTGCCATGGTCTCAACAGATCTAGGTACTAAATGGGTTATGAATCTCAAACAAAGTCAGACAGTCAGGTTTTACTTTCCAGAAAATGTAACAGCAAGTTTCGTCAACACACACAATAATATCACTGGTGGTTCAATGGATATATTCTCGTCATGGTCTCCTACCTTTGAACTATATATCAAGCCAGATGTTTCGGCTCCTGGTGGAAATATCCTCTCGACTTTTCTTTTAAATCACGGTGGTTATGCAGTAGACTCTGGAACATCTATGGCCACACCTTACATTGCAGGTGTCTACGCTTTATACAAAAATGCAAAAGGTCCTACAACAGATGTGGACTTCAAGAATTTTAGATCAATTCTGACCACAACAGGGACTCCTCTATTTTTCAATGATGGTACACAGACCTATCCTTACTTGTCTCCCGTCATTCAGCAAGGTGGTGGTTTGGTCAATGCATTTGCAGCAGTGCATTACAAGACTGTTATCAGTCCGAGCGTTTTAGCTTTGAACGATACCGCTCATTTCAATGGGACAATGAAATTCACTATCTCAAACATGGACTCTACGGCGGTATCATATGAACTCACACATGTAAGTCTTTGTGATTTTAGATCTTCTGTTCAATGATGTTTATTTATCTAATACAGCAAGGAGCAGCCACAGCGTACACTCTGATTGTGAATACTACCAATTTTCATGGCTTTCCTCCTGACCTTAGTACTCAGTATGCCACAGCAATTATCTCGCCTTTCGCCTTGACCATTCCTGGAAATAGCACCGCTGTTATAACAGTGACATTCTCATCCCCAACCATGCTCGACACAAAACGCATTCCAGTCTACTCTGGTTACATCAACATTCAGGGCAACAATAATGAGAGTCTCCATTTGCCTTATGCTGGCATTGGATGCGATATGAAGCAGGTCATGGTCACACTCTTTAACGATGTGTCTCCTTGTGTCTCAAATTCATTCGATCTATTTTCACCCGAGCCTATTGGTAATAGTGAAACATTCAACGTTACCAATCATCCACTATACTTTTACTGGCAAATTATCTTTGCATCGGCTCTTGTACGACTCGATGTTCTTGGTAGTGGTAATGAAACTGAAGTCGCAGGTGTTTACGTCCTTGGTAGTGTTCCGCTTTTTCCTCAGTATTACAATAAGAGACCCCCAGACCAATCGTCCCAGTCAATTTATTCTCATGCAACTTGGAATGGAACACTTAGTACTGGTATTCAAGTACCGACCGGTAACTACAGACTTTTGTACCGAGCTCTGAAAATGTTTGGAGATCGAAACAACAACAGTGACTATGAGAGTTATATGAGTCCTGTTTTTCGTATCGTATACTAGTCTGAACTATAGTTATCGTCTAGAATAATAAATGACAACACAACGCAAATCGGCTCAAAAGATGATGTAAAGAAACACTGTTATTTAACGGCTACTTATAACGCGTATTTTGATTTTTCTCTTCTATTTCTTGTCGATGTAAACTATCGTTTATCTCAAAAACCTATTTAGTTGAGAAATCGTACTACTAACCTTTATCATTTTTCCGAAATATCGTCTTCATGTATATCTTTTTATATCGCTTGTCATCGTGAAAAACGGAATCAAGTAAACGGGTCGTGCGGCTGTTCTTGGGAAAATTGAGTTCAAAAATAGTAAATATTGCGATCAACAAGGTAAGTGCATCGCTCAATGATGTTGTGTCAACGATCGGTAGAAAATCAACGTAAATTTGAATGAAATCATCGGCAAAGACCATTGTTGAATACTGTATCGCCGGTTCCTGAAAATCTATCCTTTTAAAACCAAGATGATGAGAAAGAAAGAAATTCTCACTGTATTCGTAAAGATGTGATGAAAAGCTTCGTCGAACTGACGACATAAAGTTTCCACCAGACGAATCGGAGGAAAGTTTGAAATGACGTTCTATTAGTCATGATTCAAAATGAATAGTGCACGCACCGGTGATAAATATCCGGAGAGGTGAAAGTTTTTCGAGCAGAACAGACACCTGTTCACTAACCACCAGAGAAAGATCAATGTACATCAACATTTTGACCTCTTCGAAGACCTTGAGACAGCCACATATTCGAAGAAAATCGTAGACACAAGATGAAGAAAATATCGATTTACCAGTTGAGCAGATGAATATCCCGGAAAACTAGTGATCGTGTCATAAGTGAAATATTCACAAATGTATTGACGGTGTACATGAATCATTACTTTCCGAATATTAATTTGATCACTGATCTCGGTTTGAGAGAAATCTCGCAGTTTCTGTGCCTGTTTCTCATCTGTAAAACCATTTCGTCATCGAATTTTGGGAGTAGAATCTACAGATGAAATCATTGAGTTGGACAAAAAAAGAACATCGATCGTCACCTGCTTCTGACGATCTCACAGAGCAATTTCGCCGATTCTTCTCTTGATCGGCCGACCAGAACCGACACGAGAGAATTTCTCATGGTGTTGCCGTACTTCAGCATTGCCACGATGTTCACTTCTTTTTTTCTTCAATTTCATTTGAAGAGCATCTTTCCAGATAGTCTATTAGAAACAAATTGAATAATAAATCAAGCTAGATGTTCAGTTCAAAAGGCTAACGACATTTTACTTCGTTGGTGGAATTTTCAGAAGATTGACAATGGCTAACCCAATTATGTCAAACTACTTTCTAGTCAGATAACTAGAAGAACAAATCGAGGGATCAGATTCAAACGAAAATGATGGATCCCGTATAAAAGTTTATATCGAGCGATGAGATCATGAGCAGTGGCATTAATCAGGATTGGCCGGTTTCAGTAGTGGGGGGCGAACTTATTCTTCGCATCAGCTTCAATGTCCTTCATCACTGACTGGGGTAATGGAGGTATAACGTATTGATCAGGAAAATGATCGGATTGTTTCACTTGTATCATCGATTGTTCGAATGATTCCCCATCGTTTGAGATTGAATGGCTGAACGATGAAGTATTACTGGAATCTTTCGATGTCGTTGATAATGAACCGAGACACTGCATCGAATCGCTCGTGTTGAGTTGAAACAATCCCTCTCTTCGCTTCAGAAAAAGTAATTGAAATTTTCAGTTTCGGCATCACTGAAGAGATCTTCTCGATGGTGTCCATCATCATCAAGGTCTCGTCAGCGATTTCATTGTCTAAGAGACAAGGAGAGATATTTTAAAAAGACTCGGTAAGAATACAGAAGACAATCAGCATCTATTCGGATGTGTGAAAGTCTTGAGGTGTGAAAAACTGAAGAAAATGTCAATGAAACATTATGCTAACGAGGAGACCGTCCCAGGTGTACACCTCCGATTTCCTTCGTTCACATGCCAATCGGTAGAGGATATCGAGGTGGTATAAAGCCTAAATGGATTTGCGCTGAGTCCTCTTTCTCCAAAAGTTATGGTGATTTTTCGTTTTTTCTCATGTCAGCGAAAAACTCAAAAATTTGACAAATTTAAAACTCAGTCAAAAATTGACATAAACCCTTGAAATTTACAATATAGTGAGCTCAATACATAGTTTCACTGTGCGCAAAATTTCAGATCGATTAAGCATTCGATTCCTAAGTTATAACACTATATTTCTCTACAGAAAGAACAGCCAACTTTCAGTCAGTGTTTTTTTTCAAGTTTATCAGCTGTTGTCTGTGAGTGATTAGCGTTGTTTACAGTTCTTATTGACTTTATTCGTAAGTAACTGCCATGACCAGCGACCATGATACAGTACCTCTCTAGTATCTCATTCATCACATTCATCACATTCTCTTTTCTTTCGTTTCTTCTCTTTTTGAGATATGCATTCTGTTCTGTTTTGTTTTTTCTTCTATCGCGCAGATTCTTTCTCCTTATCTGTTTTTCAAACATTCATTCTTTTTCTGGTTTAATTGTCGAGAATACATTCTTCATTGTTTTCGTTTGATCATCCGGTTCCTCATAAGAAGAGAGCGATCGTTAACAGTAACATAGTTTCTGTCAGTGGTGGATTTCACTGAAAAACTTCACAATGATTAATCCTCATAACGTTTCTCGTCTCGTCTCCAATTATATATCAAAATTACTTCCGTCTTCCAATCTAACGGATGCCTACACTCCTCGTGATGAGGATGTGGCTCGGAATATTGTCCATACTATTGAATCTATTCTGAACTGTACACATTATAGTTTTGAAACGGAAGAAACACTGGTAAATAATTCGATCACCAGGAAGAAATTCAGAAAAGTTCTCTGTTTTTTCTGATTGCAGGATTTTATTTACAACTTTGGTGAACAAACCAAAGACACTGAAATAGACTCTAATGATGAAAATGATGAAAGCTATGCAGAAGAAGATGTGGAAGAGAAAGATAATGGTTTATTAAATCACTTTTCGCTTGAGTATATGCAAAAAGCCGTTGATTATTACGATGAAGTGAATGTGAATACTGGTAAAAAGAGCCATTCATGGAGTAGTTTTCAAAGACGTTTCAGAAGAATAAAACATAAAAACTATATCAACCGTTTC
Organism: Macrotrachela quadricornifera; assembly: GCA_022393335.1. Classification (NCBI taxonomy): domain Eukaryota; kingdom Metazoa; phylum Rotifera; class Eurotatoria; order Philodinida; family Philodinidae; genus Macrotrachela; species Macrotrachela quadricornifera. Next base: position 7,154 of record JAJEKB010010310.1, on the reverse strand, counting down.
CGCACATATTTACAACAGAAAGGAACCAAAAAGCAGAAGCTTGAAGAAATTGATGCGTTTGTATGCAGTTCATTCGAGAAAGCTCGTGATCAATTTTTATTCATACATGATATACAGTTACGACGTTGGGCGCTTCAAAAAGCACATGAACTGGAAGAGCATAGTTTTTTGGCTAGTGAAAAGTGGCTTCGTAATTTCAAGCATAGACATGGAATTTGTAGTCGTCATGTGACTAAAGTAAAATTCTAGCTTTATTTTAAACCTTGTGCTTTTTGATAGACAACTTTGTGCTATGACAGTTCTCCTAGAAACCGCAACCTATCTGACCATCGTTGTCTTCTCTGTTTCAGTTCGTGACAATGAAAGAAGTTGGAAACGTGGATACAATCAATGAATCAGCTGAAAAATTTGTATCAGATGTCAAAAAACTACTTTCAAGTTACAACGAATCCAACGTGTTTAATACTGATCAGTTAGGATTAGAGTTAGAGATGCGTTCAAATCGTACATTATCATTTGAAGGAGAAAAAATTACAGTGGCAACAGTTCGTTCAAAGCACAATATTACACATAGTTATACAGTTCAACCAATCCTTTCAATGGAGGGTACACCAGTTGGACCTTTGTTCTTATGTCTAAAGGAAGCCGTAAGTAACTGTTGAAGGAGATGCTTTTCTAGCAAAAAGTCTTTTATGAATATTTTAGAACGGACATATGAGCGATAGTATTAAACAGAATCTCTTTAAAACAGATAACGTTGTAATCACCTGTAGTAAATCCGGTAAATTAACAACAAGTCTGGTCCAGTATTGGAGTGATAATGTGTTATTACCTTTGGTTGGTGATAGAAAGTGTATTCTGTTAAGTGACTACTGGGGAGGTCAAAGGACTGATAAACTTTACGAAAAAATGAAACATCTTAAACGGGTTGAAATTCCCAAAAGTACCACGTCAATGATACAGCCTCTTGATGTTGGATGGAATCGTCAGTATAAGTATTTTGTACGACAGATGTACGATCATGTTCGCCTGTACGATTTAGATGTTAATTTAGCCCAATGTAATAACATTATTAAAATGAACAGTTTAGCATATAACCAAATGACGTCACCCAAATTCAAACCAATGGGCCGTTACGCCTGGTATCAGTCTGGATATCTGGAAGATAATCCAGGTCCATTTCAAAATACAAAAGAACTGTGTTTCTCGTTCGATGATCAACGTTGTAGTGAATTCCAGTGTAAAGTAATGCCATTCGTGAAGTGTAGTTTCTGTGCAGAAGTTTTATGCTTCTCTCATTTTTTTGATTGTTATCATAAGCATTAATATTTGGGATGTGTGCTTTATCAATTACACCACATTTGGTCGTATGTAATCTTTCTCTACAGTGTAATGTGTCAGATTACTCTGTATATCGTTTTTCTGTCCAATGGCAGTTTTTGTAGAAGAGAGTTTTTTTAATAAAAAAAGAACCTTCTAAAGTAAGTGGTTTTCTATGTATCAAAAAGAAGACAACGTTCATTTAGAAGAACGAACGGTGAGTATCTTACACATGGAAAATTTCTTTTATTCAAATTCAGAAGAAGCTTTGCCAAAAAAATACAGTAGTCGAGAAATTTCTCTTTTTACTCCTTGAATGAAAATTTCCATAATTCAGGAATCGAATGCTTAATCGATCTGAAATTTTGCGCACAGTGAATCTATGTATTGAGCTCACTATATTGTAAATTTCAAGGGTTTATGTCAATTTTTGACTGAGTTTTAAATTTGTCAAATTTTTGAGTTTTTCGCTGACATGAGAAAAAACGAAAAATCACCATAACTTTTGGAGAAAGAGGACTCAGCGCAAATCCATTTAGGCTTTATACCACCTCGATATCCTCTACCGATTGGCATGTGAACGAAGGAAATCGGAGGTGTACACCTGGGACGGTCTCCTCGTGAGAGAGATGCCGCATCTCTCCCAAAATTTGATCGGAGATATGGCATCTCTAGTAAAGATAAAGGCTATATCGGCTACGTGTAATAGATAAGTAGGGTGAAAATGCTTCTATGGATAACATCGTCCAGAAGATCTCCAAGATCCCCGATTTCTTGGATATGTGACACTGCTGATTGTGTAACAACGATATGTTTGTATCTTCCAGTTTTCTTCGTCAATAAAAGTAATCTTCACAAATTTCTTTTACTATTTGGTAGAGAGCTCAGTTTTTTATAACTTTTTCTCTTGACACCTTACTTTTAGTCGTATAGATTGTAGTAGTTTGGATTTTATTACGTCGGACTACAAAAAAAGGTCTTTTTATGTAACAGCATTACACACCGTTAACATATTTCCAAAAACTTAGTTTTCAACCTGAGAAGCTTATTTATCCATTAAAAGATAAGTAATCTAAGTTGCGTCGAATGGGATATCAAATAGCTCTCTAGCTAGTTTAATTATTAAGAAAATCAAAAAATAATGTATGAGAAACATTACAGTGTCATGTTTGTTCAAGCCAATATTGAGAACTTACAGGTACCTCTTGAATATAGGTCTTAAACACTCCGTAGTACCTCTAAAATATAAGACTTTAGGTGGTAGGAATATCCCAGAATACAAGACTTAAGGACCTGGGGTATCTCTACAATATAAGTTTTGAGGATCCAAAACCATTCTAGGAATATAGGACTAGGAGACCAAAGAATATCTAAGAATATATAGATGCTATTGGCTCCCGATGGATCCTTTTATATTTTACTGAATCCTGATTGATCCTTGTGAATCCTGTAGTTCCGGCTGGATCGTCATGATCCCTAATTAATCAAAGGATCCATCAGGAGCCGCTTTTTCCCATTGGGAGGAACCTAACTAAAGATGTGGGAGCAGAAGAAGATATGAACTGTAGAATTGGTTAAGGCATCAGGCGTGTTCCAACGATCACGTCAAGTCTGATCAACAGAAGCAATTAGCACTAAACTGAAGATCTGACTACGCAACAGTAATGTTATTCCAACTGCAATATACGCCAGTGAGACATGGAAAACAACAGCTAGTATTCAACAAAAACTCAATGTATTCCGCCAACATTATCTCAGAAAAATTCTTCGTATTTCCTACCGTCCTCACATCCCAAATGAAAAAGTTCTACGCAAAAGTGGTCTTCAAAGACTACCAGACATTATACGAGAACGGCTGAGGCATCTAATAGGGCCATTTCATCACTATCTGACTGCCGCTACTCGAAGATAGCGATTCAATATATACAATATGGAGGAAAAAGTTGTACAGGACCACCCAAAATAACATGCAGAACAACAATCAAATAAGATTTTGGAGACGTAAACATCAAATGAGACAAAGCCGAAAACACCGCCCAGGATCGATATAAATGGAAAAATTTTGCAGCCCCATGTGCATAAACGTGTGGGAGGAACTAAGGCTAAGAGTAGTCTCAAAGCAAACAAACCTAATGAGAAAAATTAATATCAATACGGTCAAGCGATATATAGAAAAAAAAATTGATTTTACGTTTTATTCGTATAAAAAATCAAAAATTGAATAAAATATTAATATTTATATATAGTTTTGTAGCACTTGACTTGCTGAATTGTAAACTATATTTTAAAAACTTTCATCTCATAGTGATTGTGCACAGTAACAAGAATTAATATCAGTATAGTCAAATAATGCATCAAAAAATTCATATTTCGTTTTTTCCTCTCCGAAAAATTGAAATTTCAATGAAAATATTAATATTTATATATCATTTTATAGCGTTTGATATTCTGATTTAAAATATGTACTTTAGAAAATTTTATCTCGTAGTGGTCATGGACAATGAGAAAAATTAATATTGACATCGTCAACGCATATAGGAGAAAAGGGATTATTCGTTTTTTTTGTAGGAAAAATCGAAATTCCAGCGGAAATATTTTGTTTTTTACATTATTTTATAGGTCTTGACATGCTGATTAAAAATATATATTTAAAAAAAAATTATCTCATAGTGATCCAGCATAGTGAGAAAAATCAATATCAGTATGATCATATCATATACAAAAAAAAATAGAATTTTCGTTTTTTCCGTAAGAAAATTAAAATTTCGATGAAAATATTAATATTTTTATATTAATTTATAGCTCTTGACATGCTGAATTATAAATTATATTTCAAAAAATTTTATCTAATGATAATGGAGCACAATGAGAAAAATCAATATTAGAAGGGTTAAGGCATATATGAAAAATAATTGATTTTTTTTGCGAATGAAAAATCGAAATTTCAGAGGAAGTATTTGTTTTTCTATATCATTTTGTACCTCTAGACAAGCTGAATTGAAATATATATTTTCAAAAATTTTATCTCATAGTGATTGTGCACACTGACAAAAACTAATATCAGTCTAGTCAAGCCACACATAAAAAAATTGATTTTTCGTTTTTTCCGATGGAAAAAAAGAAATTTTAATGAAAACATTAATATTTATATATCATTTTGTAGCGCTTGACATTCTGATTTAAAATATGTACTTTAGAAAATTTTATCTCGTAGTGGTCGTGCACACTGACAAAAACTAATATCAGTCTAGTCAAGCCACACATAAAAAAAATTGATTTTTCGTTTTTTTCTGTAAGAAAAATCGAAATTTTAAGGAAAATATTTATCTTGATGAATATTTTTGTAGCTCTTGACGTGCTGATTAAAAATATATATTTTAAGAAATTCTATCTCATAGTGATCGCGCACAACGAGAAAAAATATAATATCAAGATGGTTAAAGCATATTCGAGAAAACATTGATTTTTTGTTTTTTCATTAGGAAGAATCGAAATTCCAAGAGAAATATTTAATTTTATGCATCATTTTGTAGGTTCTCACATGCTGGTTAAAAATAAATATTTTTAAAAAAACTATCTCATAGGAATCCAGCACAGCGAGAAAAATTAATATAACTATGGTTAAAGAATATAGAAAAAAATAGATTTTTCGTGTTTTTCGTAGGAAAAAATCGAAATATCAATGAAAATATTAATATTTTTATATTAATTTGTAGCCCTTGACATGCTGATTAAAAATATATATTTTTAAAAATTTTATCTCATAGTGATCGCGCACAGCGAGAAAAATTAATATTAGTATAGTCAAGCCATAGATAAAAAGAATTGATTTTTCGTTTTTTCTGTAAAAAAGAATCAAGCTTTTGATGAAAATATTAATATTTGTATATTATTTTGTAGCTCTTGAGATACTGATTTAATATATTATTTTAAAAATTTTTATCTAATAATGTTCGTGCACAGTAAGAAAAACTAATATCAGAAGCGTTAAGGCTTATATAAAAAACAATTCATTTTTCATTTTTTGCGTGGGAAAAATCGAAATTTCAATGGTAATATTAATATTTTTATATTAATTTGTAGCCCTTGACATGCTGATTAAAAATATATATTTTAGAAAATTTTATCTCATAGTGATCGTGCACAATGAGAAAAAATAATATCAGGATAGTCAAAGCATATTCGAGAAAACATTGATTGTTCGTTTTTTCATAAGAAAAATCGAAAATTAAAATAAAATATTTATATTTATATATCATTTTGTAGCGCTTGACATGATGAATTAAAAAATATATTTTTAAAAATTTTATCGCATAGTGGTCGTGCATAATGACACAAATTAATATCAAAATGGTCAAGTCGTATATGAACAAAATTGATTTTTTGTTTTTTCCCTCGTAAAAATCGAAATTTCAATGAAAATATTAATATTTATATAGAATTTTGTAGGTCTTAACATGCTGATATGAGATTTACAGGTAATGCTCGTGAAAGGTGACTGGTTTAACTCTCGACGGAATCCGTGCTATCTATTATGAAAATCATTGTCGGATAAACCGTCACTAAGTGTGGCGGTACATTCACGTCAATGTGTAGAATGTTTCCATGTGTTATGATACACTAGAGCAAGACTCTGAATCTCAAATTCGAAAAAATGTCAAGTAGCCGCAATTTTTTCATCGTAGGTAACATGTTTTGAATTTTATGAAGCAATGATAAAGTGGTGATGTTAGTCACATACAATACATCCTGCATAGTTTTTCCGAAAAATTTTCCACGTTTAATCGAAATTTTTGTGGAAGAGGAGCTTATTTTAAACCTGTAATTCAAAAACGGGTTGATTTTATGCTTTTTAGCATTTTCTGGAAAATTTATTTTCAGCACATAAATGAAATAAAGAAACTGAGAAAGTGGAATTCGTGACAGTGCATAAAAGAGATACTGGGAGTATTAGGGAGAGCGAGCATAATGGGCATACTCGGCAGCTCACTAAGTGTCCGTTCGCGTTTCCATGGCACCCTCAGCGAGAGAGATGCCCACTGGGTGTCCCTTCATGTTACCTTCATTATGCCCATTATGGAAATCATATATCATTGGACTGTTCAATCTATTCGATGAACAAATTTATTTGATATCCAAAATACATACCATTTCCTGAAATCGCTATAACGCATCATATGAGCGGGATGCTCATTAGTGTCACTCCAAGGGGTTATCCTAGTCTAGTAAGCATCCTTACCCTATCTTCTTTTCAAACTAATCTTCCCGCTGCATTAAAATTGAACTAAATTGATTCTCGTTCAGTAAGAATCAGGAGAGTTTTATTTAGATGTCTCCTAACCAGAAGTCTAAAAACGCAAACGGAAAAAGTGACATAAAACTAAAGTAAACAAAAAAACACAAACAAACTATGTTGAAGAAAACATGTGTGAGGATAGAGATTTATCTGCGCATTTTGTGTAGGAAACCTTTCAAAGCTGTTTCTTTGTTTCCAAAGGAAGTATATTCTTAAATTTCACAAATCATGTAGAGTCACCGTAAGCTTGCCAAAACATCTTTCATGTTTTGAGTGTCAACTTCTCATTAGAGCACCTATCCATTCGTAGACGCTCCTCTTGGGCGCCACTCGTGAGTAGCCGCTCGATTATTTATATCTACTTCTACAACTAATAGTTGAATTTCGTCTGCAAACTCAGCAAATCATGCCTGACTGCATACGAACGGTTATGAGGTATAGGATGAAAATCTTTAGACGAGCAATTAAAAAACAAAGCCTATTTTACGTACTCTTACAATGGAGGTGTTTGTATTGTAAGTTGAAAAGACTAGATATT
>JAJEKB010010309.1:0-20690 GCA_022393335.1 Macrotrachela quadricornifera | reverse complement strand
AGTCCGACTGGGTGTCCAATCCGACTGGGTGTCCAGTCCGACTGGGTATAAACTTAATTAGTTTATTATTTCTTATCTTCCTAGTAACTCGCACTATAGTAATTAGGGGTGGCACTTTACTTTTACTTTACTAGTAAATAAGTAAATAGAATATTTATATTTACTTTAGTAAAGTAAATAAAGTATTTACCATTTACTTTTGGAAAGTAACTCTACGGATAAATATCATATATGGATAAAAATTACACTGTCTCAACTGAATTCAAAGAAAAAGATATCACGTATTGTCATTTGTCACAAAATTAATGTATAATTGGTGCGCGTTGATCCACTCTTATGATACATGAAATCTCTCAACAACAGGAGACAAATTATGGATATTTTTGTAATTACTTTAGATTCATTCTTTGTAACAAGTAGAATTTTCGTGTTGAATGATCGGTATATCATAAAGAGTATTCTTATAATTTATGTATGTATTATGTTTATAGCGTCTGATTGATCTATTTCTTCAGAATGACACGTATATTGTTGACTTATATGATTGACTTGACCTAATTATACGCCTAAGTTTCCAGTTATTAGCTTTATTTTCATAATGTTCTTTATAAGAGAAAAATACCAGTAATAAAGAAGGAGTAACGACATGACAGACAAAAAACGAAATCCGTTACAATGAGTTGTCGAACAAAACCAATAATTATAGTGAAATAAAAATCAACATAGAGTGGATAGCAATAGCTACAGCATAGGAAATGCAATAATTCAACAACAAAAAACATATTGCAACAAAAAAGCATGGTGCAACAGCAATAACAGAGATTGATGAAAGTAACAAACAACAAGAATATAATAATAAACGACAAAACAACGTTTTGTAAATGACATATATGAAAGACATCACATGAAAAAGAGTGCAACAATATCCATAAACAATTATCATAAGAAAAAAACTTAACGTGTCACGCGTCAAATAGAAGTACGATGAGCAACAACAAACAACAACAATCGATAATCAATAAGTAGAAGAGGCAAAAATATCCATTTCATAAAAAAAAATATGAATGACTATGAGAGTAGAAGAATAAATGAAAATATAAATGGTTCTATTCGAATTTTTCCAGAACACGTCGATTTTTTAGCACAAGTAAATAACGAAGTGTCTTAGATGAAAATGATGAACGTTGTTTTCGCTGAAGAAAACTGGCCACACTAAACAAGGCTTCACTGGAGATGGATGTGGCCGAAATGACATTCGTTCGACGTACAAGATTTGACAAACGTAGTAATTCTTCACCATGTATGATCCAGAATTGTTGAAAATTGTCAATACCTTTTGCCGCTTTAATATAATTACTAATTTCCTCATCTAAAGTCATCGACTTTTTATTGATCGATGAAGAAATTGAAAACCCACAGCTTGCAGCTAGTTTATCGAGTGGATTTCGTTTAACATTTGCAGTTGTTGTTGTGGCTGTGGTTGTAGTCGTTGTTGGTGGTAATGATGACGAAAGAGTTGAATAATCGAAAGTCTTATTTTTCAATTTTCCAAAAATAAGTTTTTTTGCCTTTCCACGATTATCATCGTCCATGAGATTGTATATTGCAGGATCAAGAAACGCAGCAACCTAAAATTATTTAAAAATAACATTTAATTAAAGGAAGAAGATGGTGTTGTAATTAGTTCAGTATTTTTCACAACTATCAAGAGACTACTTCCAGTGAAAAGTACACTAATTTCGTAGCATATTCATCTGAAAGACAATACTTCATGTAACGATTTTTCTGTTGTATCGTATGATTTTATTTCTAACTAAACAACACACTCTTTCACATATAAGATATGCGCCTATATATACGTCTCTTCAATAGAGATGCATACAATGAACGCATGATTAAGCAAGAGCACACCATTTAGGATTCAAAGGTAAATTATCGAACAAGTAGGTAGGAACGAGGTATGGTACGAACGATACGGACAAAATACAGTATGAAAGCTAAGGACAAAATACAGTACTAAAGATAAGGACAAAATATTATATGAACGGTAAGTACAAACTACCGTATGAGAAAAGACACGGACAAAAAGATATAGACCGCCGGCACTCAGCGATAGCGTTACACTTCATTTCCAAAAATTCGATAGATTTTGTTCAAGTGTAATTTGTTTCAACATTCCTTAAATAAATTGACTATATACCAGGTAAAATGACTTACAATAGGAATGAGTTTAAAATTCAATTTTAAAGACAAGAATGAAATTCAGCAGGATAATTTTGTTTTAATCGATATTTCGACCATTTTATTGACTAAACACGGTCATTTTCAAGGATCTGAAAGAGATGGAATATTATTGGGAAATTTGCAGTAACTCAATTTACTGACGGTGGGTGTATTTGTTTTGGTATTTTTTATGGTTTGTTGCGGTTTTTTGGTTTTGGGTTGTCGAACGGAGCTGGTTTTGTTGTTTATATATCTTAATCAGATGAATGTTAGTTGTGAAATGATGGTTGATAAGTGTTATTCAGAATGGTTCAGTTAGTGTTCAGTTGTTTAAAGAATATGTGACTCACTTTAAGAGTGTGGTTGGACGTAGTGCATCATCAGTGGTAATAGGTAGTGTAGCGGTAGTACGGGTGATGTTTTCTAAATGAGAAAAGATCGGATTTTGGGAAGTTTTCTTTCGATAGTCGAGACCTGGATGTGGTTTCTTGGTGCTATATGTTGAGCGATAGGGGTTGCCTTCAAGGAACACAAATAAAGGTAAGGATCGATCGGTACCGTTCAGTATGGGGCTCTTCTGCCGTATCAGGAGGGACTCTTTGATGAGTAATCGGTAGCGATGGGGATCGGGTAGGAGTGTTCGAAAATCTTCTTTGGTAATTATATGACCTGTGTTCAGATAATGTCTAGTGATTGCGGATTTCGGCACGAGTGGTAATTTCACGCTTTCGACTGGCGTTGTCTGAGATAACAGATCATCGATATCATCTTCGGAAGGTGTTTTCGAAACGGGTATAGTTCTTTTTCGGGGTGGTTGAATTAAGATAGGTTTCATTCGGGTGGATGTGGTGAGAAGTGAAGGTATGGCTGGTTGCGAATGGTTGGAGGGTGGTACGGATTTTGATGACGATCTACGCTGGTGCTGAGTTTGAGCAAGCATACGAGACGTCGAGCGAGTAGTCATGTGAAATTGGGTGGTGGTAGTAGTGGAAGCTGATGGTGTAGCGACGGCGGAGGTAGAGGACGACGGTTGGACGGGCGAGAGAACGAATCTTTTTAATTCGGCGGAATGTTCTTTAACACGTGTTTGGAGGTGACGACAGGTTTTGCCAATATAATTAACGTTGCAGTGAGAGCAAACTGCCTCATAAACAATCCCAGATCGTAAATCCTTTGGTATTGGATCTTTGGTATTGGATCTTTGGTGTTGAAATATTGACCGATACGGGATGTCAAGTCATAGACAATTCGAACTTTCTTCAACGGGTATTGCTTGGCAATAGCTGCGCCAACACGTTTTCCAAATATTTCGCTTGGTTCGCCGTAATACGGGACGCGGAGGACAACAGTATCCGTTTTACGAGTCGTTGGTTCGGCCACAGGAGATTTCTGAGATAAATTGATTTGCTTGCGAATAATAGAATTAACGAAAACAATCGGATAGCCATTTTTCAACGCAATTTGACGGATAAAGTTAAACTCTGCTTTGAGAGCGGGATCAGTAGAGCAGATTTTAATTGCTCGATAAGTCATCGACGAAATAGCACTATATTTGTACGATGTGGGGACAAAACTGTTCCATTTCGTAATTAAACCGGTATACGTCGATTTACGGTTAATTTTGGTCTGAAATCCAACTTCGGAATCATGATGCCGTTCGACGAGAACATCAAGAAAGGACAGGACGTTGTTATTCTGAGCTGGTTGCTCGGATACGCTTGTCGCTTCATTTTGAGTTGTTGATTCAGCAACGCGATCCGGTTGGATTAAATCTTGTGGTGGAGACGCATTTTTATTCTCTGGTAAATATTCTTCTTCATGGGTAAACTGCACGGAAGAATGGAACGAGCATAACGTTGTGAGTATGTCTTTGATATCAAGTTCTGGATTAACCAGGACGAAAGTATCATCGACATAACGTTTCCAGTGAATAATACCCATGGATTTAATTGATGGTAAATGTTTCTTTTCAAAATCCTGCATGAAGATTTCAGCTAAAAGTGGTGCCAAAGGCGAGCCCATAGAAACTCCATCTATTTGATCATACATTTGGCCATTGAATAAAAAATGCGAATCTTTGGTGGCAAAATCTAAAATTTCTATGTGTATAATTTGTTCCATTTTAGTTACCACTAATCAATCTCCAAATCAAACTCCCTAAATGGGATCTTGATTTGGAGATTGATTTGTGGCAACCAAAACAGAGCAAATTATGGCTTACTTAAAATTTTTATCATATCACACTTTGGTATTAATGGTGGAGGATTTTCATCATTGTATAAATGGTTTAGTATAATTTTAATGGTTTCATCGAGAGGAATATTGGTGTATAAACTAACGATATCAAACAAAAACCATCTTCGATGTAGGCGACAGATGTTTTAACGATTTTAATTCATCAACAAAAGCGAACGAATCTTTAATAATTGTATCTTTTCTGATAATGCTTGATAGCATCTGTTTGAGAGCCTTAGCTAAACCATAATTAAAAGTTCGGATAGACGAAAGAACAGGACGAAGAGGATAGTTTTGTTGTTTCTTATGCATTTTCGGTAACCCATACAGACGACCGGGAGCGGAGCCAGTTGGACGTGCGGTATTATAAAATGCATCAGATATTAAACATTCATTTTTTAATCTCAGCAACAATCTTTTCAAACGATTCTCCCGTTCACGAGTGGGATCATCGAAGAGAGAAGTAAATTTGGTTCGATCACTGAGAATAACATTCATTTTCGAAATATAATCATTTTTATCCATTATAACAACACCGCGACCTTTATCGGGACGAGTAATGATAATGGATGTATCTTTTCTTAAGTCTTTTAATAGATGGTGATAATGACTTTGTTCTACGCGCATAAGACTTTGCTTTTTTCGATATTGAATTGCTTGATGTCGAAAAGAGTCACTTAAACTACGTAGATTACTAGCCAGCGTCATTTCTTTTGCGCTCAAAACACGGATGCCATTCGATTTGATTTTAGCTCTATCTTGTACGTCTTTTAACAGTTCTTTGTGATAGTGAAATATGTCGGTAACGCATGAAAAAATTGTTCGATATTTCCAACAGCGTTCATATCATCAAATCGTTCGGGAACTAAATTATAATCAAGATCATGTGCAAGACAGTTAGTTTCATCATCTAATAACACACGTGACGAGATATTGCTGACAACGGTAGGATCAACAGCGGATTTTGACGTTATAGATCGGCCAGAAAGAAAGTTTAATTTGTTTCCAATCGTAAATTGTTTATTTTCAATGATCGGCTGACATAAATCAATAACTATTTGTTGCAAATTCTGGAACATTTCTGGTGGACATATTTGTTCCAGTGCTTGAACTGACGAATTGTATAATTTCTTGATTTTATGTAAATGCCGATATTTGGCATCAATTTCTGACTTTAAAAGTCGACGTTGACATTCTTTGTAAGCTGAAGATGAGCCCAGATTCTTGTTAGCTGTTTTAAACCACAAGAAATTGGGTATAACATCTTTTTGCTGACAAGTTTTCAGGAAATTAATGTCGAATGGTATTGTTTGGACACGATAATAGAATTTTTTGACAGCACGGTATCTTGTCAAAATGCGACGAGTATGATGCGTTCGTATATACGATTCGACATTTTCAGTATTCATGTCTTACGGTAATGGAAGGGGAAAAAAACAAATGACTTTTAAGTATGAACTTCTCTATGGAACAATCAGAAACCCCTTCCCACGTCTAGGACGTAGGTCGGGTGATATGTTATCATGAGAGATGAACAAAACTCATAAAGAAACGATCTTACCGCCCTTTGAAACTAAACTGATAATGATGATGACGATGATAGAATTATTAATTTTAACAATTACCAGATAATCAGTATTTCACAAAAACAGACAATAAAATTTGTAGAAATAGATGATATATTGAATCGATATTATCTAAATCAATTCAAGGATATTATTATAAAAACGAAAGCAAAGACTAACAATACCAATTGATGAGAATTATAGACAAATCTCTAGTTGAATAAGCAAATTGGATTAATAGTTTATAATCTAAATCTGACAGATACAAATGCATATGAACAATTAAAAAGTAATCTCTAATCAATCGAAATTTTGAATTTTTTCAATCTTTTTGAATAGATGTAGACTTGAATTATTGGCTTTTTTGCTAGGAACAATCTAGATATAAAATTCAACAAGATATTAGTGATTTAAATTTAAATTTTATTTTTTCATGCATTTATTTCATCTTTATGAACGATTTATTTAAAAAGGACGTCCTTATATCAGATGTTTTAATTTCAACGTGGACAATGACTGACGATGATTCATAGAACTATAAGAAGATATTCGAAGGAAAAGAAAGAATGATAAGAACGAAGCAATAGAATAGATGTATTATTTAATCTAATCACAAATCGTATACATGCCTTCATCAGGAAAGAAAAAAAAGGATTAAACACATATGTATCATCAGTCACATTCATTGTGGTGGTTTATTCGTATTTTCTGGTTGGATGCACGTAAAACGATGATAACTTCGACTTGTTTATTTTTTTTTTCTGGATGAATAATCGCTGATCATTGATCATCAACATGAATGATTTTTTGTCAGTAAGAATTACTTTTATGGATATATATGTTTTATTTGAAATAAATAAATGAAAATAACGAAAACTTTATGTCTTTTTTTCTTCAGTCTCGACGAATTGTTCAAAATGATTTTCATCAAATTTCTCTTCGTCAAGGAGAGCTTCAGCCATATCTTGATCTTCTTGATTGTTGAATTGCACCTTTAGAAGACCATTAGCGATAGGTGGAATTGAACCAAATCGAATATTCATTGATCGAAGATATTTCTTTACTTGTCCAAAAGTCCATTTTGAAAAGATTTTTCTTTTGATCACATGATGTTTTTGTTTGGCTTTCAGCTTTTCAAATCTTTTTTCATTACGACGACCTACAGCTTCTTCACTCCGATTATCAGATTGACTTCGTTTATCTTCCGCTGTAACCGAACTTGAAGCTTCAGATGGAGCTGGATTGACGGGTGGTGGAATCGAATTCAGTCGTGTTTGAGCTAATCGATGAAAATGATCAATGATTGAATCAACGATCACATGTTGAAAAGAGCCATCAATGTGCATGTTATCGTGTCTTAAATGTTCAACTGTCAGATAAAAGTCGAGTACTTTAAAACACATTTCACGTGATAATGATCTTAATCTTCGATTAAAAGAATCAATATTCTCCATCATAGTCCTCACCGTCGAAAACCTATGTGAAAGGTTTAGACAAGGAAATGTTAGAGCTATTGTAATTCTATCAGGATCATTCAAATGCCGATATTTTTGTCGAGTGGAGGTGATGATTTCTTTCACTTGATCAATAACTTGTTCTGCTGAAAACATTCGAACAGAATTAGTTCCAATCAGAAAAAAAACACCATCCGCTTCCGAAAGACAACGGACAATTTCACCTGAAGACCACAATACTTTTCCACACAGATTCCGATAGCGATAATCGATCCACCTCAAACCAGACACAAACTTGGTGATAATTTTGAAAGAAGACGAAAAAAAGGTGATGGAATACACCTAGCATGACTATCACCCACCACCAAAAAGTTCATTCTTGGCAAAATTATATTGTCCATACCTATACAAAGATACAACATAGTAATTAATTAAATTATTCAAATTAGATCAGATACATCATTCAAATACAACTACACTGTCAAACAAAAAATATACGCCCTACACAGGATTCGAACCAGACATATTCTAACAATAAGACATCGCCTAAACCGTCTAGACTGAACAGGACTAATCATACCACTATCGAATGAAATCAGAATCATGATTTTTCGAACAGACATTTTTATATATCCTACAACCATATACCCTTATTCCTCAAACACAGAAATCTGAACAAAAGCACTGAAAACGCAACCAAGATTGAAAACGATCAAACTATCGATCTACTTCCATCGATTCAGAATTACAAAACAACAAACTCACCAGAAAAAGACGATAGGCAAATGATAAAACAACCAGAGGAACGAAAAGAACCGAATGAGTGAGAAAATCTAATTCAATCCACATTCTTCCAAAACATCATTGTATTTCATGGAATCAGTAACATATACCTCCATTCACTTAACGAATCCTCCCAACAACTCAAAGGAGAGAAAATCAGATAAAACTATAATTCGAAAACAAACACAGCATGAAGCATGAACCTTTCCTCAACATAGAATAACAAAAGATGTGAGCAATATATACACCTATAACTATTTCAAACCCATCCTTTCTTTTAAGCAAAGACCTTATGAACCTACTCATTGGAGTTGAAAATGACCGTGTTTAGTCAATAAAAGGTCGAAATATCCGATTTAAAACAAAATTACTTGTTTCTCCTACTGAATTTCATATTCAATTTCTACGATAATAACTTTAGTATTCGTTGGTTTTTTCCCGATAGAAGAACATATTGTCACGTAGTGAAATGGATATGGATCAAAACAAACGACCGTTAGAAATGATTGAATTTTCGGATATTGGAAAGAAAAAAGTTCGAAGTAAATTTCATCTAATTGATCGATATCTTGAGGGGTGAGGGTGAGGGTGAGATCATGAAATTTGGCGAATCACCAATCGATGTGACACAAAAAATTTGAACACAAGAACTGACGCAATAAATAAATGAATGAATAATGTTTTTTGACAAATTTTTAAGTTTTAGTGAAAAATAAATGAATAAATGAAAAAATAAATGTCGTGAGAGATGAAACAAGAATAAGAGCACTTCAAAAAGTATCCACACTGTAAAAAAAATAGGAAGTGTACCGAACTTTAAAGGTTTGGCACAGTTTTACGAAACAATTTTAAGTTTCGTGGCATACAAATCGTTTCGCTATTATTATAAAGAACTTTTTTAAGTTCCGAAAATTGCAGAAGGTTCCGAAGTTTGTTCGCGAAACCCTCTAGAAGTTCCACGCACCACGTGCTGAACCTTCGATAGTTTCGTATCTTTTGTACAAAGCTATTGACGGTTTCGCATAGTGTTTAAACGTTCCGTATATATTCTACGAAACCAGTCATAGTTTCGTAAATGCTCTAATAGTTCTAGATACGTTGTACAAAACTAGACATGGCTTCGTAAAAGACATACCGAACCAACACATCATTTACAAAACTATGAACAGTTTCGTACAATGTACGCTGAACCGTTTCATATTTTACGGAGCCAATGATAGTTTCGTGAAACAATTAAAGGTTCCGTATACCTTATACGAATCTATCGAAAGTTTCGTAAAGTATCAAAAGGTTCAGCGTATATTGCACGAAACTGTTCATAGTTTTGTCAATGATATAATGGTTTGGTTTATCATTTATGGAACCATGGCTAGTTTCGTACAATATGTGCGGAACTATTAGAACGCTTACAAAATTATGAATGATTTTGTAAAACTTATACGTATCCTTTAGATGTCCTACGAAACTGTCGACGGCTTCGTAACGTGTGTACTGAACCTTCAGATAATTGGCGCAGCTGTTAATGGCTTCGTATAGAATATACCAAACTATTATATGGCCTTTGAAACTATCAAAGATTTCGTAAAATATGGGCGGAAGCTTTGCAACATTTACGAAGTTGTTCGTGACTTCGTAACACGTCTACCGAACCATTATATCATTTATGAAACTACGAACAATTTCGCTTAATTTATGTTGAACCTTATAATATTATACGAAGCGTTCGATTGATTCATGTAAGATATACGGTGCTTTTAGTTGTTTTCCGAAACTGTCAGCGATTTTGAGCAAAAGATGCAAAGTTACCAAAATTTCAATACACGGTGCATGAAACTTCTAAACAGTTTCATAGTAAAACTTCAAAACTCTCTTCAATTTTTAGCACTTAGAAAGGTCGTACATGAAAATTACCAAACAATTTTCATGCCACAACACTTAAAATCGTCTCATATAACAGTACCAAATCTTAAAGATTCGATAAAACATCAATTTTTTTAGAATTTGCTAACTCAAATAAGCCTTGTATGAACTATGCTTAGTCAACTCATAGGAAGGTAGAGATAGCACCCAAACATAGTTTTTAAAAATTATCGATTCCGCAACCAAACAGTCTTAAGTAGTTACGAGACATACTGTCTGATAGGTCTCAAAAAGTTGCACGCATTAGTCCTGAGATAGCCGTCAAAAAATTACTAATAGTATTCGAAGATAGTCGTTAAAAAGTTACTAACAATAGTCCGAGATAGCCTTCAAAAAGTTACCAATGGTACGCTGTGATAGCGCTCAAAAAATTACCTAAGGTACTCCAAGATAGCCGTCAAAATGTGACCTATAGTGCCAGAATATAGCCCTCAGAAATTTACTTATAGTACCTCAAGATACCCTTTAAAATGTTGCTAATAGCACGTTGAGATAGCTCTCAAAAATTTACCCATAGTACCTTAAGATGGCCCTTAAAAAGTTACTAATGGTACGCTGAGATAGCCCTCAAAAAGTCACCTATAGTACCCTTAAATTTGCGTTAAAAACTTATGGAATCTTTTTGTTCACTACTCATTCACCGTTTTATTTTGATGGCGCAGCCTATATATATATACACGAATGAGTTCACAGAAAACTATTGTCATGTAGAAGACGTTTTAAATACCCTTACGGATCTGTTGAAAACTTACGGAACCTTTTTGTCCACCACTCATTCACCGTTTTGTTTCGATAATACAAGCTATATATATATACGAGTAGGGGTGCAACAAATCCAAAGCCTTGGATTTGTTTAGAGAGATTCGGGTTTGGGTTTGGGTTTGGTCTCGAGATTTGGATTTGGGCTTGGGTTTGGTCTCTGGATTTGGATTTGGGTTTGGATTTGGTTTCGAGATTTGGATTTGGTTTTGGGTTTGGTTTCGAGATTTGGATTTGGATTTGGACTTGGTCTCTGGATTTGGATTTGGATTTGGGTTTGGTCTCGAGATTTGGATTTGGGTTTGGTTTTGGATTTGGATATCAGATGTTTGGAATGCTTGTGACTCGGACATTAGATTAATCAAATCGCCCGAACTCAGCGTGATAGGACATCAATACTATTGTCTGTATTACTTTATACAAATTTCACGTTTATGTATGGTTATATATTTCGAAGTAAGCATGCAGTTTGTGTACGGTTCTTGAAGAAATGAAGGTGTTTGCAGAGGAAGGTAAACTTCCGCATCAACTATAACTTCATTACTACTTTAGACTTCAACTTTGATTGCGAAAGACAAAATCTAAATCCAAACCCAAATCCCAAATCTAGAATCTAAATCCAAATCCAAATCCAATTCTGGCATTCAAATCCAAACTCAAATCCCAAATTTCAATTCCAAACCCAAACCCAAATCACCAATCTCAATTTCAAATCCAAATCCAATTCCAATTCCAGCATTCAAATCCAAACCCAATTCCAATTCTAGCATTCAAATCCAAACCCAATTCCAAATCCAAAGAATTGGGTACCAAATCCAAATCTTCATTAAGATTTGTTGCACCCCTATATACGAGTGAGTTCATGAAAAATTATCATTATATAATAGATGTTTTAAGATTAAGTGCTTGTGTAAATATCTTGTCATGTTGTAGAAGACATCCTACGCATCATTAAGTAGCGACATTTATGATAAGCTAATATCCTAATTAATTAATTAATTTTATATAATTACAGGTTCAGTGACAACGCTGCCAAACCCAATATCTTTCGAAACCTTGCACATTAATGGGTAAGTTTGCTGTTTTCAATAAATGACCTTCTTTTCTGTTATAGATTAGCCTCCACATGGAATTCATGGGTATATTTATTATCTAATACAAAATGACTTGTGTTTTATTTCAAATTCATCTTTATATCAAAATCACCAGTAAATTTCACGATAGAAAACCATCATATTTGTATTCTCGTTTTAGGCCAACACACATATGAACTATATGGGTAAGTTTATTTTATTAAATAAAATCAATCCATTTACTCTTTGTTGTAGACTACTACGAAAAACTATTTGGCAATTAAATGTTATTTTTAACTGTTGACGGAATCTCTAGAAGTATTCAAACAGTTTAATTTCCTCGTTGCATTCGTAAGTTAATCTGATTTGAGTATGAAAAGCAAAATGGGATCAACTTACAGATGCAACGTAGAGATCACTATAAAAAAAGGAACTTTACCAAACCAAAAATGATATCCGGGGACGGGCACACCCCCCGATCCTTTTCTGGTTTCGTAAAAAGAAAGTTTTGTACCAAACTTTTTTTTAATGAACGGCAAAAAAGGTTTCGTACTGAACCTTGTGTACGAAACCTTTTTTGTCATTCCTCAAAGAAGAGTTTGGTACGAAACTTTCTTTTCATGAAACCAAAAAAGGATCGGAAGGTGTGCCCGCCCCCGGATATCATTTTTGGTTCGGTAAAGTTCCGTTTTTTTTTTACAGTGCAGTAGTATATTTAAAATTCCATTAAGCCAAGTTTAAGTTTAGCGGATTGACATCATCTAATTCTCTCAAATCATTCCATACTCCATCGGCTGCTTCACGAATAGAACTCATTGCCTTTGACCATTCACCAACGAATATTGGTACCGTGGTTTCATCATAGTCATCAAAATACATTTTATTTGAGCGCTTTTGATTGAGATTTGACTCGACATAATTTGGATAATTTCTTTCTAACCATTGCTTCAGGTCCAAATCGTATCTTGACAAGATGATGCGACCACCGTAGAACGCACGAGGTGCTAATGATTCATTCTTGGATGACGAATGGCGCCTTTCATCATGGTAAAAGAATGGATTGAGTCGAAAAGGATGACGGGTGACGACTGCACGTACTCTCTCGTCCACAATTGCTTTGATGTTTCTATGATAAATAAAATGCCAGTGCAAACCGGTAGCATCAGTGACACACGGGTCGAACTGGTATCGGGGCTGTTGACCCTTGCAAGGCCAAATAAAGTAAAGGGTACCACCATTGTCAAAGTCCAAATGTTTGTACCAACTATGAAGAGTAGAAAAGCGAAGTATATCAGCATCAAGTCCTTTTCGACTGTACTGAGTCCATCTTTTCACTAGTGACAGAAGGCGAGAATTGCAATCGAAAAAAGCGTCATATAGATCAACTGGAGAAAGAAAATCGAAAATACAGATGATAACCTCCGCCGAAAGATCGTCAAATGTCGTGATATTTGGGGCGGTTGTCATGTCGTCGAAGTTCTGTGTATAACAACATATCAGTGGATTGTAAATTTTTGGTACAGTTGGTGTCAAAAAAAGAACAGAGGCCTAAACAACTTCTGGGTGGTACATTTTATTATGCTCAATGCCTGCATTAAACACCAAAAGTTCCCCGACTCTCTACTGTATATTAAGCGAGATACACGAAGTATAGTTTAGTTTCCGCTAAATTCAATGGTACAATATACATCATATAGTGAAAAAACTCAAGTTATTTAATCAGTATTAGAAGAAGAACTAGCGCTCGTCAAAATTTTATAATACACAGATCTGCTCACTGCTATTTGCTGAGCGGAATTATACTTGAACATATTCTTTGGGAGTGAGTTCATAATGTAAGTTTGTCCTGAACGGTACATGATTAAGGATTGAAATTTTGATCAATTAAAGAACTTTTTGTACTCTTTCTCACAGAGAAGAGTCCAGCAAACATAAATTGTCTGCTTACTTGCTTGTGTGCTCGCACTTTAATGATTGGTAGGATTTCAACGTAAGAAAAACGTGGCTATAGTCCGTTAAATGAAATAGCGGCCGTGGCCATTTTGCCAATACCTTTCGATAGGAACAAAATAGCGACCTAGGGTTTCACAATTCGACAAAGGATTGAGTGGGGTCCGTACCACATTTATTTTCAAAGGTTAGTTTCTTTTATGGTTTTACCACCATTCGATCGCAAACGTTTTTCTCTGTCGACCTAGGTAAGGGCGACCTTTCTATCTGGTTCCCTTCAAGAGGTATACAGGCTTTTTTTTGAAACTCTGTTTTTTCGCCATCTGCCGACAGATCACTCATAACATATCTAGAGAGGGGTAATCGGCCATACTGAGTTCAATGGTGATATTTTTTTAGATTCAAAGCCGCCTGACACTTTTATAGCGAGTTTTTGATACCTGATATTTTCTCAATGTAGAACCGAGATAGCTGATATCTGGAAAAATCGTGATAGAGGTGTCTAGCGGCTGTAGAACGAAGAACAAATGTTCCCACTGAACCCAGCATGACTGCTTACTCCTCTCTAGATGTGTTCTTGAGTGATCTGTTGACAGATGACGAAAAACGAGAGAAAAAAAATCCGTATATCTCTTGAACGGAATCAAATGGAAAGGTTGGCCTTACGTAGATCGACAGAGAACAATATTTGCGATCGAATGGTAGTATTAAAGTCAAAACCATATAAGGAATTAACCTTTGGCATCTCGTCCTAATAACGTTCATCAAGAAATTCGCGTGATTGGTCAATGCATCGACCAATGAAAATAAATGTGGTAGGCACCCCACTCAATCCTCTGTCCAATTGTGAAACCGTAAGTCACTACTTTGTTCCTATCGAAAGTTATGGACAGACAGACAGATACACAAAAGTTGTACGTGTTGATGACCCTATCATCCAAAAAGAAAGACTAAAGACCAAAGGACAGTGAAACGGGGTTCTAGATATTACAAAAAATCTACTCTGCACTAAACCCTACGGATATAACGAGAATGTCCTCTTCCACTCAAACTCTTCTAACAATTCTCTCAATCCTTATTTCTTTCATTCGTATGTGGAAACTCAGTGAGTATTCTGCGCTTGCTTCTTATCAAGACAAATATTGACTGGGAGAAAGAAAGAAAGAATTACTTGGAAAAAAACCCGAAAAGAAAGCAGCGAACACATGTTGATGACTTCTGTGTGTATTTAAGAGAGGGTCCATGAGATCACCACCCAAACTGGTTGCCGCTGAAATTTTTTTTTTAAAATCGATTGGCTAGCTTAAAAGAGCATCAAAAGTTAGCCATGAATACAAATTTTTACGACTTTTGAGCGAAGTCTTCGGTATTTCGAAAATAAAGTTGTTTTCACAAAATATACAGTTTCTGCAAAAAACATCGATTTTCATTGGAGATTTTTAAGTTTTTGCTTCCAACATCCAGGTTTTTTTCAAGTGCCTAAAATAAGTTTCATATATTCTGATAGAGCTTTGAAAGGCGCATCTTTTGGTAAAAAAAGTTTTGTTTCAAAGTACTAGCAAAGTCTCAAAAACTGCGAAATACTATTAACTGCTATATCATGTTTTGACCCTCACCCTCAATATATTTTTCTGATTTTTCATCAATAATTCGTTATTTTGGTGAAAGTTCTTCATTAATTGATGAAAGTTGCGATTATCTCTCAGAAATGTAATCAACAGATCATTTTAGCACTTCCTTTTTGTTGGAAAAATTGAAAAAAGCTAAGCAAATCGATATACTGCGCTGTGTGTCAATGTTCTGATTATATCATAAAGATTCTGAGTGAAACTAAGACTCCACTGACAAGTTAACATGAAATAAAGTAGCTTTTGATCAACAAGATAAAATTGTAGAAATTTATATCACTGACTGTCGATGTCATGAAAAAAACGTTGGTGCACAAAGCGCATAATAGTTATCGTAGGATATATTAGTAATCCATTCTTCCACCATTAAATGATCCACAATTGATTGTACGGTGAAATTAATATTGAAACGGGTCTGTTCGACTATTGACATTGCTGTAAAACTTTCTGTTCTACGGAAATACGAGACGAGTTGATTGACACATGTTTGGTTGTAGAAACATTCTAAAGTCGAATGAAGTATCGATGACTCTACCGTACAACCAATCCAAAAGCCAGGTATTGTCATTAGAGCCATTTAAGGGAGTAACCAGAATGATTTGGGTATAGCAAAAGCATCAAAAATTCGCGCAGAACTGACACAATCATAAGTGACATAGCAACTGCAAAGTTGTCCATTAGAATATTCGTAAAAGTTAGTTACCCAATACAGTGACAATATATTCTGCTGTACCCGATAATAATTTGGATAGTAATTTGTTAATAAACCCGACACTATATTATTGACTCTTGACAGCTCACGGACCAATTCTAATTCCTTAACAAAATTATCTTCTAACTTTGCTTTTAATTGTTCAACAAATGCCCGAGCTTGTTTTTCAAGTGTAGATCTCGATAACACTTGAGAACTAATCAAGGTACTTGAATCGAACGAAGTAATACCACGCATCACACTTGATTTTGTTAGACGACATAAACTTGGAAGAGCTTGAAATGCAGCACTTCCAGCACTTCGAAAATCTCTCACATAAATATACGTTGCATTGACACCAGAAGAAATTCCATTAAACCATCGATCAAATACAAAATCACTTGAACAGACTTGGTGAAAACTTGCTTCGATTCTTATAAATTTATCGTATGCTATTGATATTTGAGAACAAGCACATTGTTCATCACCAAGTGCAGCAGTCAATTGTTCATACGTTGGATATCGAAGTATCTCAATGATCTTATTTGTATTAAACCAGTAAAAAACACCAACTATAATGAGAACCAATATAAGCAGTACAGAATATATTCGAGTAACTAACGGGTGGGCCATAAATATTGATGGTCCCCATATTTTGTCAATATCTCGCTCAATTTTCATCGCTTGGGCTTCATCTTTTTTCCAAAAGATGCGCCATTCAATTCTCTACAAAACTGTATTAAAAAACTCTTGTGACGAATAGCTGGGAAAAAATATCAGATTAACATTACCATGCCCCAAAGAGTATCACTTTCAAACCATTGTTTTTCGTTTTCAGACTTTTGCGTCATCTTTTGACGAGTTGTGAAAACACTGGATACATCACTCAATAGCCTATAAGAAGCGCCATCAACTAAGAACATGACTTTTTCCACATACCATCAATATGTCTGAATTAAATCCTTTCTTTGTTCAAAACTATCCTTGTTTTAGGGGTCTTCGATTTGAGCTCATTACAGTTTTGATTTGATTATATTAAATATTGAGTCGAAACATATTCTGATATACCACCAAATTGTAGAAAAAAGTTTTCTCTATCATTTAAGAGTAAGTGAAACTGCTTTAAAGATCTTCTCTGGAACGACTGACGGCTATCAGATGAATGACAAGCATTTCCAACTCGTCTTATACCAAGATTAGGCTTTCGAACATAGACACCCTCATTCCAGTGTCTTATTTTGAGTTTTGCTGAATAGAGTATAGCTGAAAACATAGAAAACGTCGATTAGAACTGATTGACATCTGCTTAAACAGCAGAAAAGAAACAAATAGCTGTGTCGAAAAGGTGCATTTGAAAGTGATACTCTTTTGGGCATGGTAATGTTAATCTGATATTTTTTCCCAGCTATTCGTCACAAGAGGTTTTTTAATACAGTTTTGTAGAGAATTGAATGGCGCATCTTTTGAAAAAAAGATGAAGCCGAAGCGATGAAAATTGAGCGAGATATTGACAAAATATGGAGACCATCATTATTTATGGTCCACCCGTTAGATACCATTTGACAAGTTTCACTAATAGCATCTATTGCATTGCCACCAGTTTGTACTGATTTCCATTCTATGAATTGTCCTTCAGCTGTTATGTTATATTGTTGAGAGAGTAACACTGCTGCTTTAAACATAGCACGAGAATGAATTGATAGTTCAGTAGGTTTACTAGTATTCAGTAAGTCTGGAAAAAGACCTAATAGTTGTATCTTGGAAGAATTTGATGAAGGCCAAGATGCTTGTACATAATATATATTAAATTGTCCGAAGATAAATAATACAAACGGTAAAATCATTGTAATTTGATCTTAATAGGGACAGAAAAAAACACAAGAGAATGCTGTTTGTCTAACGTCTTCAGGAAATATATACTGGAAGTTATTATGGTGAATGTGAGTGCAATTAGAATGATTTATATATTATTAAAAATCAATTAAAAGGCTTAGAAAAAATCAGTAAATTTTATCAAAATAATATGGACGGGCTGAACCATAGGGTATCCCAAGATATAGGATAAGAAATAACCCAGGTCCAAACAGGTGCATCGAATCCATTCGTACCTGTGAATTCCGATCAGAACCGACGGGGTTTTCACCGGATCCCTAACGAACGAAATCCGACTTGGATTTGGTCGGAACTCAACGGAACACCATGAAAATCCGACCAGATCCAATCAAGTTTTTATAGTGTTCCGCCAAATTCCGACGGAATCCGAGTCGGATTCCGGTGAAATCCGACGAGGATTCGACCGAAAACGATCGGATCCACCGGTCGAAATGAATCTCCTGGGAATATTATATCGTGAAGGAATATATAATGAATTTTATACCAAATGAAAGCTCGTCAAAAATGGGATTTATTGATACTAAACTGTAAAGGTTCTCTGAACTTTGCTCTATCGAACTTTGGAAATTTTAAGAAGTTTTACACATTTTCAGCATAGAAAACTAACGCATCAATTGTATGAATCACAAACAGTATTTTTTTCCATAAAACTAGCCTTCTTCTTTATATTTACTACCTCATACGTTTTGAAGTACACTTACTTGGGTCAGTTCTCTACGGTGCATCCATGAAACATGTATCCAAACATATGAGATAGTAAATATAAAGAAGGAAACTAGTTTTATGGAAAAAAATACTGTTTATCATTCATACAATTTTCGGCGTTTTATTTAAAAAAAGCTGCTAATGCAATCCCTTTGGGATTAAAAATGTGAAACACGATAGACCCTGCTATATTCATAATGCAAAGACTCAGCGATAGGTATAAATTTTATATGTCATTCTATTGAAAACTTCGAAATATAAGTAGTTGCATTATACAAGGAGTTGGAAACGCATCAGCTCTAAATCTATTCCTACATTTTTTCATAATGCTAAAACCCTATTTACAAATATTAGCTGAAAACTTTCTATTTATACTTTATCCGATTCAATGTCTGCTTCAGTCTTTGATACTATGCTCATAACGTTCTGTAACGGAAAAGTAACAGTTACTATTATGTCTGTGATGGTACTTTTTCCTGTCTGCCACGGTCTGTGATAGTCTTTCCTTTCTGGTTATCACGGTCTGTGATGCTGTGTCGGTCGCAGTCTGTGACATGTTGTTCTTAACCATGTCGCTCATGGTCTGTGGGGGTGGATGCAAATTTCTACCCTTATACTTCAACACTCCTTTTCAGATCGTGTTTCACAAAAGTCGCTACACCTCCTCCCCTCCAATGTTGGGTGAATCGTGCCACCACTCAATCGCGTGATATAAGCATCTCGTTCCAATTTGGAAGTGAACACTTCATATATGTAATACTTGAAAGTTGAATTCAGGTATTCAACTATTTCTTCAGTTATTCAGTTTTTCAGATATTTAATTATCGAGGAATTGAAGGCAAAATAGTGACCAAAGGGTATCACCTAAGTACCGGTGAGAGATAGATTATAGTTGAAATAATTGAAATAGTTGAATAATTGAATAGTTGAATAACTGAATAAATGAATACCTGAAGTAGTAGTTGAATGACTGAATTCAACTTTCGAGTTTGACACTACTGAAATACTTATGGTTGAAGTGTCTCATAACATAGAGGAAAAAGATAAACAGATAAATAAGTATACTTGCGATAGAAAATAACGCTGGAATATATTAAAATTGGATTTTTATATATAGGGGACAAGTTATCTTACATATTTATATTCAACGAAGTTAGTTGGTTTTTTCCAAGTAATATTTATTTGCATGAATCAATCAACCGTGTTATTTCGTATGCATCATGATGAGATGCACATCGATCAACATCATTCGTACACCTTCTTTCATCATGTTAAATTATACTACACAATTTTGCCTCTTCATTCGATCCTATGCTCAGTGTAAGAAAAAAAAAATAAACATGTGTGTCTATACGACATAGTCATTTGAATCGATTGTTTTTGTTTTGTATTTTTTTCCACCGTAATGAATAGCTTTGTGCCAATAATATCATGCCAATACATCATGTATTTTGTCTGCTAACTTATACTATCTTTCCCTCTTCTTTGGATCATTATTTGGTCTTTAATTTTCACATACATATTTATATGATCGAAACGCTTAGAATACAAGAATGTTCTGTTATTAAAAAGCCGAGGAAGACAATATTAAAAATAGTTCAGCTGTCTGAGAGAATGATCTTTCGAGCAATAGCAGAATTCCTATGACATATTTTGGTATAATCATTAAGCCTAACGATTTTCTATAGATTCAAACAAAAGTTGCAATTTAAGTTTGATAGAATAAATACAAAATCAACAGCAGTTGCAAAATTCTAACCCAGTAGAATTCAGAATTTTATTATTTATCACTTCTTACATCGTTGCTGCTC